>VZRO01003886.1:726386-779682 GCA_013397915.1 Daphoenositta chrysoptera | reverse complement strand
GGGGGCGGGCAGCGCCTGCGGGCGGGACGCGGGGCCGGGGTGCGGCGGCCTGGGGAGGGGGCGAAGCGCGGGAGGGGGCGGCCTGGCTCTGCACCGGCCCGCGCCGCCCGGGAGCTCAAAAGTTGTTTCCCGGCCCTGCAGACACTTTCCGCCGCTGCGGATGCGTGTGTGTCCCACCCCCCACCCCCCTTTTATTTCTGAGGTTTCCCAGTTTGAGGTGAAAGGAGCCGGTGGTGCCGAGCTTGTCTTGTCAGGCTGAGCCAGCCGCTACTTTATCCTTGCAGTGTCTTTCTGAGAGTGTTGGTGAGATAAAACCGCTTCTCTGGAAGCGGTGCCGCTGTCAGCGGTGTGCACCCCGTTTGTTACCTCTCGGGCTGTTCTTAAAGGCATTGGTCTCTATTCTTAGTACAGGGAGCTGTGAGCTGGGTTTTTCATGAAGCATCTGATGAGTTTTGGTAGACTGAAGTTTACAAAATCTTAAAATACTGCATTACAGGATTCTTCGCTCTTCCTAAAGCAAAATAGCTCTTTAATAATTTTAATGAATGTTTGGTGAGGGTTTTCAGTAAGTAAAGCATCTTTATTCTGTATTGTTACCCTACTGTGATGGTTTTCCCTACTTTGTACCAATTACTGTATGAAATCTGGAATGATAATAAAAAAGCTAATAAAGTAAAATATTAAGCTTGGAGGCATCAACTCAGACATGTAGAAATATCTTATTATATGTTGGCAGATGCAAATACATCGGGTGCTTTGGGTGCAGGTTTCCAGATGAAATCAAGTAGACAAAGTGCTCTTCAATATTTTATGTGAGAAAACCCTGCACTGTAATGTACACAGCAGTCCAAACAACCACATTATTAATGTGATACTTTTAAACCAGTGCATAACTGAGCTCTTCAGCAAGTACAGTAGTGATTACCTTCACTGCTCCTGCGAATGCTGCTTGGTGATACTTCTGACACAATCCTGTTTCAGCAGACAGCAACAGCTGAGACATTTATTTTATGGTGGAGCTGCAGAGATTCCAATACAAAACTAACTGAAAACAGAAATGAGTGGATTGCTTTGCACTGTTTTGCCGTCTCAGTTACTTTGATTCGATTCTGGTTTAAAAGTTCCCATTTGTTGAAAACGCTGTTGCGATGCACTTGGGAAGTTTTGCTGAGAAGTTGCATGCATCTACTGTTGTAATATGTGTACATAGGGAATGGCATAAACACAGGGACAACAAAATATTTACTAATGTCCTTAGAAGCCAATATAAATATATCTCTGCTCTTACTCTGCAAAGACTTAGCATATTCAAGCAACTTTATATTCAGAGCTGAATACTTGGATTGCTTTCAAGTAGTGTTAGGCACTGTATGTTAATATATTCAGCCTACTGATTAAATAAAATAACTGCAAAAAAAAAAGCTAATTGCTGCAAGCAGGAAGCATCATGGTATTAGTGCCTTAGTAGTTCATGTGTTGTGGTTGGATATTGCAATTTTAACAGCAGCTATTACAATTATTGCTTGATATTATGTATTCTGTTGAACTAGGAGAAAAAAGAAAGGTGACAGTATTTTGGAGAACCCATCGATTCCAAATCCTTTTCCTGAGCTGTGTTGCTCGCCGTTTGCATCAGTTTTGTCAGCCAGTCTGTTGCCCAAGGCAACTTCAAGAAAAAAGCAGGTAAGATTTATAAATTATTATTTGACAGTTTCTAAATTGGTTAAATGAAAGCATGAGGAAAAGCTCGGTCACCTATTAAGTTATTTTCTAATAGAAGTGTTCCGTATTTCTGTAATTTGGTGAAATTTTCTCTGTAGTTCGTCAATGATTGTAGAAAATGAGGTTTTGGAATCTGTGACTTAAGACATGACTGTTCTTTCACAGAGTCTATGTGTGGCTCTGCAGATTTTTCAGTTTAAGTGAAACCAGGGCTAGGCAGGCAGTACTTTATGTCCTTAAATGCGAAGTTAATTTCTTTTTTCCCTTCCTCCCCACCTCCAATTACTGTCATCAGTGTTATAGAACAGAGGGTTTTAACAGTCACTGAACAGCTTTTCTGAAGTTCTAATTTTGCCAGGATAATGGAAGAAACAGAAATTGATGAGGAAGGAGGAAATGCTGTGTACCTGGCTGTATTTTATATTCACGTGTGTTTATCTGTGTATGGCTGACGCTACTGTATTTCCATAAAGACCTCAAACTGTAAGCCAGGGGAAGATCTGAGTGGGCAGACAGACCTGGCAGAACTTTTCAGACCCATTTTAGTTGTTATCCTGAGCAGGGGTAGAGGAGGAAGAGTTTCCAGTTGATGGAGATCACTGGTGTCGAAGATCAGTTTCACTCTTTCAAAGGTTACCTGTCTCATTCTCTCTTCTCTTCTTGAGACTGGAAAGAGTTCTGACAAGGAACATCTGTGGGATTAGCAGTACTCCCTCCTTCACACTCTCTATTTTGGTGGTCTGCAAGATCCCTGTCTTCACAGTTTTAAGGGGATATTGGCAGTGTAAGAACTTAAACGGCTGCTGGTTATTCAGTTTTTAGATTTGCATGAAGAATATGCCTGGAAGTTGAAGTTTCTTGTAGTTGTATTAACTTCTCTGAAGCTAACCTGCCACAGCTGTTTCTGTGCACCTGCCAGAGAGCTTTGTTAGCCAAGTTGTGGCTAGCACCTTAAAGGGGAACTTTCTCCCTACTTCTCCAGTGAAAAACATGTATGTGTCTGGGAAACTGCACTCATTCTGTCTTGCCATATTTTGCATGTACTCCATGGTGTCTCCCTATAAGCTATGGTGTCTTTCTGGACCACTTTTATTTCTTTCAGTTCTTCTCCTACAATAGCAATCCTCATCTCAAGCATTTCTGGTCAGTGTGCACCTGAATGTTGCTAATGCAGTGGGATAAAATTGTGCTGGTTTTGTCTTCTTGGGCAAGGTGGAAGCATCGACTGTCTCTGCAGCAGCAGGAAAAATGCTGAATTGGTAACATCATCTTTCCAAACAAAAGGACTAAAAGTCACATTTTTTTTTTTAATAGTTTAAATTAGTCACGTTGCAGACTTAAATTGCAGCCATTGTGGTAATCTTTGGACTTGCAATTGGAAAGCATGATATAACACACAAAGGTCAACTGCTTTTTGGCCATTTATATTTAACATTACTGACAGACTTGATCAGTTAAACCAGCCAAGTGCTAGCTTCAGTCTTCCAGAAGCTGACGTTCGTATCTTCACTGATGTCTGCTTTTTCATAAATGTTCATGTCATACTCTTTGTGATCATTTCTGCTCACAGTCCTTCCATTTCTCCTGGTTTTTCATTTAAGAATGTAGTGCTCTCACTGGTAAAAGCAGGAACAAGAACGACTGGTTTCCTGGCAGAAGTGAGCTAACATAATGCTGGTGTCTGTGGAGGGCCTGACCTGTTTTTCAGCTACCAGAAAAATGGAGAGAAATCTTCCTGTTACTTTTGTGGAGGCATTTTAACAAGACCATGGTTTGTGTCACCTAGGTGTCTGTTTATGGCCACTGCAGGAGAAATGATACCAGGCCAAGCAGACCATTTGTCACACTCAGCATGACTATTGTTACATTCTTCATCTAAGTTTAGTAAAGTTAAGGCCACATGACAACTGTCAAATTAAACTTTTATCTTTGAAATTCAGGTTGAAGTCTTCTAACAGATTAATAAAATTACTCAGGGTCGAAAAGGGAGGGAATGCTAAGCAGGTGTATGAGGAGAAGTGAACTGGCTGTGACTTTGACTTCCCACAGGTAGCTGTGGGAACTGTGCTTGGAAATGTCGAGTTTCCACCCCCTGTCCTTATTTTGTCAACTTTGTAGCAGCTCTGTGGGCAAATACATATCTGTATACAAAAATTGCATGAATATTACTGTTACAGTTTAATAGTTTACTAACTCTTAAGAGAAACCAGCTCCTCTTAAGAATTTTTTTTTTGTGCATAGCGTTGACAGCTGCCAGAATTTTTTCTGTTGCCTCTCTGATGATCTACATATGTTTTCAGTGATTCTTCTTTTAGATTGCTTGCTTTTGATTTAGTTTCTTTTTCTGCTGTGCTTTTAATTTCAAGCATAGGAAAGAAAAATTGCAGAGTGAATTTCTACTTATGTCTTGTAGGTAACTATTATCAAAATGGGTGTTTCTAAAAGAGAAAAAAAAAAGATGCCTCTTCTGTCTTGTTTTTCTCTCCAGAAAAGATTTTCTGCTTCTATAGAAGAAAGAAGTTGTCGTGAATATCTGCTCTTTTATTCATAGTACCTGTGACATCTGAAATCTTTCTACTTCAAAACAGATTATTAACATTATTTTGAATTCTTGTTTTTCTAAGCTGAAATTCTTACTGTCTTCTGATGATCTTTTATCATAAGCCTCTCAAAACGTTGAACATGCTGCTTGAACAGCATGTTTGTGGGGTTGACTCACTGAAAATAAGTTTATGAAAGCAAATTGGTAAAAGCCACGTAGCAGAATAGTGAGTTGACTCTGTGCTTGGGAAGTAGTATGTCTATGTCTCTGAATATTATTTGTTCTGCCTCATCAACACAGCTGTCCATCTCTTTTGCCCCCTTGCAGTCTGGAAGAGTTTTGTGTTTTATCTTAGAATCACAGAATCATTAAGTTTGGAAAAGACCTTCAAGATCATTGGGTCCAGTCTTTGACCAAACACCACCATGTTCAATTAACCATAGCACTAAGTAGTTTTTTTAACAGTGTCAGGGATGGTGACTGTAACACCTCCTTGGACAGCCTGTTCCAATGCTTAACAACCCTTTCACTGAAGAAATTCAGAAAAGCTGGCAGCCCACAGCTTGGACAGGTGCACTCTTCCCTGTGCTAAGAACTGTCTGGATGGTCAGGCTCAGAGAGTGATGGTGAATGGTGTGGCATCCAGAGGTGTCCCCCAGGGATCAGTGCTGGGCCCAGTCCTGTTTAATATCTTTACTGATGGTCTGAATGAAGGGATTGAGCCTACCATTAGCAAATTCAACTTCCTGGGAAGTTGGGTCAGGTTTTGATCTGCTGGAGGGCAGGAGGGCCCTGCAGAGGGACCTGGGCAGGCTGGATGGATGGGCCAGACCAGTGGCATGAGGTTCAACATGACCAAGTGCTGGCTCCTACATTTGGGTTACCACAGCCCCAGGCAGTGCCACAGGCTGGGGGCAGAGTGGCTGGGAAGTGGCCCCGTGGGAGGAAAGGATCTGGCCAGTGTGTGCCCAGGACCCCTCACTTTAAAAAAGGACATGGAGATACCAGAGGGTGTCCAGCCAAGGGCAGCAAGGCTCAGGAAGGGACTGGAGAAGGTGTCTTGGGAGGGGTGGCTGAGGGAGCTGGGTTTGTTCAGTCATGAGGAGTCTCAGGAGGGACCTCATGGCTTTCTACAACGCCCTGAAGAGAGGTTGGAGTGAGGAGGGGGCCGGTCTCTTCCACAGTGCCTGCAGTAAGAGAACACAAGGAAGTGTTCTTAAGCTGAGAGAGGGGAAATTCAGATTAGATAGCAGAAATTTTTTTTCCCTGTTGGGGTGGTCAGGCATGGGAGAAGGTTGCCCAGGGAGGAGGTGGAGTCACCATCCCTGGAGGTGTTCCAGAGGCATCTGCATCTGGCCTTGGGTGATGGTTTTGTGCTTTAGGAGTTACAGTGGTGGTGCTGGGTTGATGACTGGACTGGATGATTATAAAGGTATCTTCCAAACTTTATGATTCTATGAAATGTGTTCAGATAAACAGAATTTCATGTTTCAGGGTGGAAAACTTTTATCTGAATAGGCCAAGTAAATCGTCTTTCCCCTCATGTCCAACACAGCATGGTCAGCTTGGCGGGTGGTGGGAAATGTTGCCTTCCTCTGAACAGCATCTGCTGCTATTAGGTGGAATTCATGAACTCATACGGAAAATTTAATTGTGTCTCAGAGCCTGTGTTCTCTAAGAAATGATAAGGAACTGAAAATATAAAACACTATACTTTTGTCTTTAATTATGATCAAAATAAATATTAGTAGGGAAAATGATGAACTGTAGGAAAACTTGCTCTGCTCTTGTTGCCCTTGGTCAAATAAACTAAGAAGAGGTTACTGTAGCTTTATGGAAGCTTAGTTTCTAATGCTTTCTGAAAACAAAACCTGAATCATTTGTACTGCAGTGGCAGTTCTTGCCCTGCTCAAGGATAAGCCAAAAAGTGTTTCATGACAAAAGTAGTTCAAGGTAATTAGTGCCTTGTTTCTTTAAATTAAATTAGAAGTGCAAAAATAAAGCTCAAGTAAATCTCAAGGTGAAGAACACTCAAATCTGAAATTTTACCTTGCCTCTTTTGTCTTTCTTGATGTTCTAAACAAGTAGGTATTCTTATCATGTAGAATCCAAATATATTCCCACAATGTTCTTTCCAGGAAATCAGTTGTATAGAGACCTCAAATACTTGTGATTGTGGTGGAATGTCACTTTGCTTTTTGTATTCATAAAGATTTTCATGTAAAGCTCTTTGACAAAGAAGAACTAAGAGAAACGTTATGTGCTGTTCTAAGTTTATGAAAAATATTGAGCATTGACTGTTGTAATTGGAGTACCATTAATTTTTTTACAACTATAGTTCAGGGTCTTCTAATGTATCAGCCTGAAGCCTCATTCTTCAAAACTGATTCTAATTCTATTAGCAGACATATAGGGCTAAATCTTTGGTACTTAAACATTTCCATGACAGATTTTTTGGCTGAAATATCTATTTACTCTTGACTTTTAAACAATGAAAAACAAACAAAAAGGCGGTTTGTTCTTCTTTTTTTTTTGGAAATGCAGTGGTTCATAAATTTCTAATCAATTTCCAAGGGTTGAGACATCTTTTCCAACCAAAAGAGGCATTACTTGAATTTACTCTGTAATTCCAGTCTGTCTGTTTCTTACCAGTTTTCCTTCCAGGCTGGAGACAATTGCATATATCGTCCTTTATCAGTTCTCAAGTCTCTTCTCCTTTACAGCCTCTAAACATTTATCAGTTTTCCCCATGTTTTCCCCTTAAATGACACAAAAAAGACTTAGAATTTGAAAGCCAGATGGGAAGGGAAAAAGTTATTCCAACCAGTTTATAGATTAACAGTAAAAATATTTTGTACAGAACCAACTTAAAGAGCTCAATGAAGTCTCTAATATAAGAATTGCAAAACGGATTCAGTTGGATTCCTTTTTGTGGTGTTTCCTTTGGTGGTCTGCTCCAGTTTCTGTGCTCTGTTCTTCATTTATATGGTTGTACCTGCCCACCAAGGAAAGATTTATTGATATTTCAGTAGATTGGAATTATTTAGAACCCTATTAAAACTTGCTGTTTTAATGCAGTACCTTTTTACTTTGACCAGTCATCTTAACACTGTGACAGAAATTCACTTGTCTACCTAGGTAAAAATCAGGAGGCAGGGTTGAACAGTTTCTCATTTCAGCAATCAGGAATATCACCTGGTTTATGCAGGAGGTGCCCTAGCACAAGCTGTCTGATACATTGGCCTGGGGAAACTTCAGAATAATCACCTGTTTCTTTTCTTTTTTGTTTTGTATTTTACTTTATCTTCTTTACATTGCTTCACTCGTTAGTGTATCTTTCTTACAGAGATGAGAAATTAGTTGCTTTCTGTCGACCTTCACATCAACCCTCAGTGTTTTCTTTCACATATTAACCTTGAACTTTGTTACTGTCCAAAAACAACCCAGACAAAGACTGTAAACATTCTAACTTCACAAAAATAGCATGTCTTCTTTTTTTGTTGTTTTTTCCTTTCTAATAGGCAAGAAAACAAGGTCACTCTAACTTCTGTGGTTACTAAGATATTGTCTCTGCGAGCTCGTTGCTTAATTGGGTAACACCAGAAAGGTGTTAAGCTTGAAGTTTTACAATTTTTACTTACATTAAAAAAAAAAAAAATCATCAGTACTGTCAAAGATTTTGGTAGACATTTTGCCAGTGTTTGTCAGATTGGAATGATTTTAATAATCTTTTGGATTTTGATTGTTTTGGATTCATCAGCCTAAAAGTCAAACCTGAAGTTGCTTATCTTTTCTTTTAGGCCCGTTTACTCAATACAAGAAACTACCTCTTCTGTGCCATTTGGGAAATTCTGTTTTCAACAAGAAACCTCTGTGGTGTTGCCATAGATCTAATAACTTGTCTAGAAAAAACTCTGTAATTTGGAAACCTTGGTTTTCCAAAAAGTGAACCTTTAATATTTATCTCTTGAATTCTGCGTTGACTGCCTGGTATTTTGGTCTTGTGATGTCTCTACATCATTACAAGGTGTCTAGGGCAGATGATGATACAAACAGTATCAATTTTGAATATACAAGAGACTTGTCAGTTAAAGCCAGGTGAAACTGCAGGGAACTTTTTCTCTAATGCTGCTGAGTCACTTTTGATAATTCAGTTGTATTGAATTTGACATTAAAATATTAAACTCTCATGAATGGAGCTTGAATCCTCATAATTTTCTTAAGGAAATGAGATATGATAGATACTAACACTGTTTTCATTTGTAGTGGCTTCCAGGGATGGGTGCTTTTATTTAGGGTTAGACTGGAGAGATGAAAAGTTTGGGTCATTTTGTAGCCTCTCCATACCTGCCATAGGCAGATCCGTGATTAAAGAAATATTTATTGACAGATCTTTTTCGAGGTTTCTTCTCACTGATGATGTTGTCAGTAAGGGATGCTGTGGTAAGGAGGGGATGGAAGAGGCCAGCATGGTAACAACAGAACACTGGTGACATCTTCCTTTTACAGACCATTGTCTGAACTGTGCTTTGATCAGAACACAAACACATTCCCCTCTGACTTCCTGGGACACACAGTCTAGGTTAATCACAGCAGTGTTTAGTAATATTCATAAAATTAGAGGAAGCCTTAAGTATTTTTGTGTGATTTTTTTTTCTCCGTTTTGTTTTTCCTCAATGTTCTTTTCTGGTCTTATAAAACTTCTCTAGTTCTGTTCTGGTCTACTTTTGTCTCATTGCCCAGTACTGTAAACACCTGTTTTATATCAGGCACTGCTATTTCTATATCATAAACAATTTTATAGCTGGATTGAATGCAGCTAGGTAGTCAGTGATTTATAGTTAAATTACCTTAAATGCTACAGATTTGGTAAAGTTGACAACTTAGATGATTCTTAATAAAGTTTTACAACCCCTTTTGAATGAAAAAGTGTGCAACAGAAGGAGAAAATACAAAGGAGTTTACCGTACATTTTACAGTACTGAAAGTCATGTAAGATGATAGAATTTTTATGATTTTATCATTAGAAAACTTTGTTATTCTAGTGTTGGGGCATTAACTGAAGAATGGAGCTCAAACTCAGATCAGTTTTTACCAAGAGTTTTGGTGCAGTTTTTAGCATATCCTTGGATTGCTGCATTTCTGATGTTCTGCGAGTTATTATCTTTTTAAATAAGAACTTGAGAACTATAGAAACAAGCAGAGGAATATTCCCATCCTACTTCTGTGCATAAATGCTGACACAATAAGTATAATTTAGATTTTATGTTAAGAAAACCCCATCCCTCCATATAAACACCACTGTTGAACGTTGTTAGTTTTCACCAGGTGGAATTAACTTGATCATGCATGTAAAATAGTATTAATTAATTAATTGATAAAATAATTTGATATTCTTCGTACATTCATATTTTCTTGTATCTATTTACAATAGATAACTGAGGACTTACTTGTTTATCACATGATAATTCCAGAGCCACTAATAGAGTGTGGTTGTTCCCTCATGATTTTTGCTTCAGGATCTTTTTAACTCTTTGCAGTGGTAATCTTGATGCTGTGCCAGTGTAATTAAGAGATCAAGCTAGGGTTGTAATGAAAACTGGATCAATTGGAGATGTCACTGTTAGGACAGGAAAAGGACTCCTCCTTTTTTAAGGTGCCTGCTTATATCATGCTTCACTCTCTGCTTTCAGTTTCCCTTGTGAAAGGAAGAAGTTTAGAAACTGATAATAACCCTGAGATCTCTCACCCTTGTAACCACACTGTGTGACAGAGGACAGCAGATATTTGTGTCTTAACATCTGCAGATCACTTAGATGAGGATCTTTAGGATAATAGTTTTCTGTAGGTGCTTGCAAGCAGGAATGCCAAGGGCCAGGCAGTGGAAGGGCACCTGTGATGGACAGTTCATGCTGATCTCTCCTTGTGTGTGTGCAGAGGCAGTAAATGATAACAGCTTCCAGATGGGGATTTCAGGGCTCAGAGTTCCCAAACTTTTCTAGCAGTTGATTATTCCTATTAACAGAATGGCACATGTATCTCTAGCAAGTGGTGAAATTCGGAGGGGTAAGTGGGAGATAACCGCTGACCAATGCCCATATTCTCGTTTCTCTTCATATTTAAATCTGCTACTTCTAAAGGCATTCACACCTTTATGACTGCTTTTGGTTTGGGAATGAACAGAAAGGGAAACCTTCCAGACAGAGTATTTAAGCATGCCTCTTAGTTACAATCCTGATGGGAGTCACCTCAAATGGGAAGATTTTAAAAAAATGCTAATCAGGCCAACAAAAATTTTTCAAGAAGGGCAGTTGTGGGAGGAGAAACTGAGAGGGAGAAGAAATTAGACCTCTGCTCTAGTAACAATGTGAACTTGCTTTTCTCCTGTTTCAGTCACAGAACATTCATTTGCAGCTAATCAGCTCATATTTTAGCCCAATAGTGTACATGATATTTAATACTTAAGTCTCAAGAGAGAAATGTATATCGGGTATCTTAGAGGTGTGCTGTGCTACTAATTAGGATACTGATGAGGTGTTCCTGCCTCCTGTTTCTGGTATGCTTACACTGCATACTGGCAGGTCTATCTTTTAGCTTCTTCACTTGATATCATATCCACAGGAAATCAAGATACACTAGATTGTCCTATGATCAGAACGGGATTTTTCAATTACTGCATTCTTAGCCTATAAATAGCCTTTTTATATTAGTTATGTTATGATAACTCCTGTTACTGATTACATTAAGACTTGGTGTTTATGAACAGCTGCAAGCTCTTGATAATGGCACAGAAATGGTATCAGCTGTTGAGAAACAGGCTGGAAGTTTGCAAGAATTTATTCTTATAATGGGTAGAATTTACTGCTATGTCATGAGAGGGAAGACCATGCCATATGAGGGTTTTCTTAAATAAGTCAGCTGACAGACCTTCATCAGTGTGCTTTTCCATCAGGCTTGAACCTATTGATTACAGAAATAGGCAGCTGAAAAGCTTTGCAAGCAGCATGTGTAACAATGCTCGAAGATCCCCCAAGTGTGTGAGGAAAATTGGTGAGGATGGAAAACTGCATTATGTTCCTTGTGGCTCAAACTTCTTTGTGGAGTTCCTAGGTACATGATAATGTCTGTGTTGCTTTACAGGCAATCCAGTCTGTTTTAGTGCAACTGAATCTTCACCAGTCCTTACTGACCCTCCAAGAGGGTGTTTCGTGTGTTCTGTGTGAAGACTAAGATCTAATAGTTTTCTTTGTGTAAAGGACAATATGAATAGAACAGCAACAACTCAGTCACTTTGAAACATCTCTTTTTGTGGGGTGGTTTTAAAGAAAATAGTTATTTGTCAAGTGTACGTAAATGTACCTGTGCAAAAAACACTCTCTGTGTGTTTCACATATTAATGGGCTCTTCTGGTGAAGAGGTAAAGTGGCTGTGCCAGGCAGACAGGAGCACTCTCACAAGGAAGTGCAAATAGCATCACCAATAACTTACCTGATATATGTTGGTATTGTGTGATAAACTTCTGCCTCAGCTCAAAGACGAGTACAAAAAATAGCATCAAAGATTATTATAAACCTTACTGGATTTATATTATCTAGGTTTTTTTTTTTTTTTTCATCTACAGAAGCAAAAGCTGCGTCTGATTTGCTCTTGTTACCTATAAATGCTCACATTCCTGCATTATATCTGGCAGAGCTAGGAATAGATCAGCTCTTGTGACTCCATATTCAGTGCCTTAAGGACATCACTGACCTTCCTCTTCTAGCAGGATATCTCTATTCCATATGTTGTTATAAAACCCTTACTTGGAGTTACTAATTTACTAAGGGCATTTCAATTCTTGCCCACTCCATTTAGTCACGCTTTCTTAAGTGGCAAGAAGTAGAAGTGGTTTATATTTTGAAGTATCTAAAAAGTATCTGCACAATGTTTTCACAACTGTATCTGGTAGCTTAGTGACAAAAATAGGAGTGAAAAGCTGCATAAACATAGTCATTTCACAGAGCTCTCAAGCGAGTGAGCTGGATCTGATTTCCTTCTTGTCCACCAGCACCAGCAAAATTCCTTGCAAACCTGCCATGGTCAAGTGATATGTTTTATCTATAGAAAAAAGTGGTTATATATGTTTCCCTGAAGGCATACTTGGCTTTCAAAGCCGTTCTGTATCTCACATTTATCAATAGAACTCCTCTTGACTTTCACATGGTGAAGTGATTCTGCAAGACTTGCACTTAGAAGTTGTGTTTTATTAAATTTATTTTCTTAAATGGCTGTTTGTGAAATACAAGAAAAGAAAATACTCCTTAATGTTATTTTTAGTACTCCTGAGTGCAGCCATGTTTGCTTTCACTAGTATACATAAATTACTGTAATATTTTTTGTTTAAAACCTATTCATTATTTGAATATTAGATTTTTATTACCAAGTCAAATGCAGCACTTAAGTTTTTGGTTACTTTCTGAATGGGTCTTGTCTGTACATCTGATTGGAAAAGATACAATACAGGTAATTTCACTGAAGAAAATAAGCCTTTGCTTCACCTTGCAGACAAATAGGTCAATTTTATTCATAGAGCAAAAAGCTGCACATGCTTTCAAGAGCCAAGGACCTTCAGTACCCAGGGGTAAGGAAAAATGGCTTGGGTTATTTTTGTTTCTTTCACACTAAAGTCACTAATGCAGGGCTGCAAGTTCTACAGTCACTGTTACCCGAACATTTTTTTCACAAGATCCAAGGATAAAAGAGTAGAGGGAGTTTTTTGTCCTGGTGCTGCAAATATATGCATGTCTAATATTCCTTGAGTAAAATGCCTATGGGATCAGGCTCTGATACCACAAGTTTTTTTCTGACTCTTACAGCAAAATTTTGGAGCTATATTATAGAATTTTGAAAACATGCTCCCACAGGAAATAAAAACTGTGTGCCTGAAAGGTAAAAACCTAATTGCAAACACTTGACATTTATCATAGCTATCTCTAGTAGAAAAGGATGTTAATTCCAAATGTTACAGAATTAACACTTTAAACTTGATCTCAGAAATACCTTTTTTTTTATTTTATCCAAACAATCACAAGGATTTTGGACTGGAATTTAAGAGACAGAAATAAAATTAAATAAATACCTTAAACCTAAAAGATTAGTTGCTATGGATCTCTTGCTGCTATAAACTGAATGTAAAAGGAGTCAAAGTTAAAACTGAGCCTTTATTATGTGGCATGGAAATGGGTAATATCTTCTGTATTTTAATTGGTTTATGGTTTTATTAGAAGCTCTTGTTTTAAAGCTAACAACGAGGATCAAATGTCTGTCTCTAAAGAAATTCTCTTTGTGACTTGGCATCAGTTTCTTATCAGTTTTTTTCCATCCTGTGTGTCTCAGTCAAGGACAACAGGTTTTGAAATTTTAGGAAAATATTTGTCTTTACTTCCTGTTCCTTGGCAGTATTTTATTACTATTTGAGAGCTGCTGATAAAATACCAGTGCAATGCAGGTTTTAGTTTTTGGAGGGAGCTGTATTTTTTGTATTTATGGTCTTTGCTCCACTTGTTCATCAACAGAACTTACTTAAGCCATACTGATTTTAGGATTTCAGGAAGGTGATTTAGCATGAAAAGAGATGCTTTGAATCCAAAGATTCTGAAGTATCTTACTGGTGCCAGAGACTTGTTATGTATTTGCCACCCGGAAAACTCAAAACAGAAAATTACATTAAATCAAATTGTTTATTTTTAACTTGTCATTGTACAGTTTCTTATGTCCTGGAATTCTTTTCTAGATACTTTGTGATTACTTCAGAATGTGATTATTTCCAGTTACTGAGGGAAAAAAAACTATAAATATGATCTAGTGAAATTTAGTATGGATTATTGTAATATTTACCAAGTCAGTTCTGAATACTTCTAGGACCAATATATCAGATTTATTATCAATAATATACTTGCAGTCACTGCCTATGAAATACAGTAGCCTGCATATCTGACATGTTATTAAGATGCTATGAATACTTAATACAAATAATTTTTTCAGAATGTCTGCAATCTTCAGCTACCATGAGCATGTTTCTGATGAGAACTGCTTGTTCAAGAGTTATAAAAGAAATACCAAATATCACAGTTGTAACATCTGTTGAATAATTTGGTTTACAACAGGAATATTGCTTAGTCATGCTGCATAAAAGCAGGAAAAAAATCTGCTATTAAGTGCATTATGAGACCTTTAAAAAAAGATTACAGCTTGCCTTATCATTTAAGCAATACAAAATGTTACCTTTTTTGACAAAGAAGGAAAGAAAAAAACCAGATTTCCTTTGTCAAACCATGTCAATGAAAACAGATCGGTTATGCAGATACTTGATACATAAAATAATTATGTGAGTGGGGGTGATCAAAAACTTGGGTTCATAAAACACTCCTTAATTTCACTCCTTGTAACATTTTATGTGCCACTTTTTCAAGCCTTGGTTGCATTGAAAAGGTAGTAATTGCATTACTTTAAGTTAAAGGGGTATTTTGCTTCTTCTTTGAATAAAGGTAGTCAAGAATCATATAATTAAACTCCATGGATTCATTAAATCTATCCTTATGCTCAGTTAATTTCCTGAAGCCCTAAGATCAGAAGTGCTGGAGAATATTTTGTTTGCTGGAAAAAGCCTGGGAAAAAGCCCCAAGACTGTAACCACTCACTGTGAAGTGTTAGAATGCAGTCTTTAATGATTGCTTTTTGTTTTGACAGTAAAGACAAAGCTCTGAGTGCTAGAAATGCATGTTGTTCTGCTTATTTTTATAGCCAGAGATAGTGTGGGCATTTCCAAGGACAGAACACAAGTTTTCCAGCTCTTTGGTTGGTTGATTTCCAGTTTGTCCTACCCCGGTGTGTTCTGTCATTGGCTTTGACTAGGGCTGAATTCACATAAATGGAATGACATTTGCTAGAGCCTTCGTCTGTTCTTTGTGCTGACTCTCCAATATTTAGGTTATGAGGAATTAGGTTTCAAGAAATATTGCTAACTACTTTGTTCTGCTTCGTATTATCACCTGGCTGAAGGTTGGCAAGTTCTGTGAAAAGCAGACATGAGTTTGTCTTCCAGAAGAGTAACATTGCCTGCAGTTATGCCAATAACTCTGCAGAAAAGGGTATGGCATTTAAATCAGTCTTTTAATTCTGACATTAGGAAGGGTTGATAACAATGTTTAAACATGGCTATATTTATTTTTTCACTTTTTAAAAAGATTTCTCTAGTGTAATAATAATGTTTCTTTTCTGATAAATGTAGAAAATTTTTTATTTCATTATGTGAAATATGTTTGCTTATAAATATATATGTGTCCATAATTGATTTTTTTTTTTACCAGTGCTCTTTTCTCTGTACTATAATTTTGTACTTTGTGCAGGAAATTATTTTTCTTACAGATTAATGTAGTTTTTAAAGTGTCATGATTGCATTAAAGTATGCCTCTGTTGAAGCCTGTCCCTAATAGATACTGTCCCTAATAGAGGATTACTGGAGTCTTTTCCACAGGTTTTGCATCAGCCCTTAACACAACATACTTTTTCCTCACCTTTTCTGGCTAATGCCTTAATAGTGGATGGCCCATCATGTGTTTTGGGAACCAGGGTGACACTGTACAGTGTTTTTCCATAGCCACTGTACCTGCCCTTTTTTTTGTTATCTCAATAAAAAAGTGTAAGCAATGCAAAATGATTACATCTGTGTGCACTAGGATTGCCTAGTGTAACTCAATGCTTTGGGGGTATCTGTGAAGTTAAAAATACACACGGAAATGAAGTACAGAAATATGACGCTCTGCTGAGCCAGATATATTAACTTCTGAGAAGTTATTTCAAACAAGCTGTAAGTTATTAATTAGTTCAATTTATTTTGTAAATGTGTAGATATTTTTCAAAACCTTATTGCTGCATAATGGGCTTGACTCATTGTTAATAGACTCTTCTGTTACTCAGTGGCTTTTAATGTACCAGCATTGTGAAAAATGAAAGTTCACTGAAATACTACTTCAGTATTAAATAGTTCTCATGAGCAGTTTACGTGGAATGCAGCATATATTTATGGCATAAGTCCAGTGGGTCTAAACTAGTATATAAACACAGAACTTTCATTGATTTGGGATATAGAGTATTCATTTATATTATTTCATTGTTTGAGTTGGAGCGGGAGCCTGTGAATGTACAGTTTTATTGGGATTGATTGGTACGGATTCGATTATACGGCTGTCTTAATAGCATGGTAATATACTACTTTTCTAGTATCATAACTTTTAGATATGTGGAAGGCGTGCTCTTACACAGTGTTATCTAACAATTTGCGATATCGCTGTTACACTTCTCAAAAATACTCCTTTAAAAACTGTGCTTTAACTTCTCAGCTCATCCTCTCAATCTTGTGGTTACCTCCCAGTCCTCTCTTCCTCCCCCTAACACCCCTTCAGATCTCAAATCTTCAGTTGTCATAGTTATTTTATTTTTGTCTGGGTTTTGTTATTGTGTGTTAGGAGAGGAAGGTCTTTGTTCTTGCAGCGTGTAGTTGTGTTAGACTCCTCTGGTATGCACACAGTACTTGGTGCTGTGTGGGAGGGGAGAGGTGTAACTTTGCTCAATCTAGCATTCAGAAGGCTAGGAAACTCACTTTTAACTGCAGTGTGTATTTCAATGGATTGATTTTTCTTTTTTTTTTTTTGATGTTGAAAGATAAGAACCATTCTCTGAGAAAATATGAGAGTTTTTCTTTTTTGAAAAATACACAGTAAGATAATTTTCTGCACATTCTCTCTCATTTTTTTCACGCTGCTATCAAATTAGCTGCCAACAGTTATTGGCTTTACTTCTCTTTATCTATGCACTTTGTAAGCCCAAAATAAAATTAATGGAAGCAGTAGGAGGAAGGAGCATAGGGTGTTGCTTTAGGTAGGTAGCTATTGGGTTACACACTGTTTCAAAAAATTCTTGAAGGCAAGTGTCCTCACTGAGGTCTCACTGTGTGCCAAATTTAATAGGCATGTTAATGCTTGTGATGGTTGTATCTATGCATGTAGAATTCCTTCTGAAAGTATCTTTTCTCCCTGTTCAGAAGGGGCCTTGTTAGTTCTGTACCAGTACCTTAATTTCTAGAACTCGAATACTGGAGGAAGGGAAGGCAGGAAGGTAGGCAAGAAGGAGCCATGCTGGTAAGGGGTGACATTCATGCATGTGTAAATTTGTTCTTGTTTCTCGTGGATATTCGAGCCTTTGACTTCAAGTGGTGCAATTTCTACTTTTTGTTGCACTAGAAGGACCTGGAAAACCAGCATTGTTACATTAACAATGCACAGTCAAGAGAAACTTAAACATTAGCTCATGAAGTATTGTTTTAGTGTATCAATAATTCCAAATAATTATTTCTTAAGTTCATGGAATAGGTAATTGTGTAAGAAGTCTAATTTAATTACAGTACTGCAAAAATTGCAAGTCTTCCTTTTTCCATCTCACAAAAGGTAAAATTTTGCATTGGCAATGTGCTAATCTGACCATTCTGCTAACTTCTTGAACACTTAGGTTTTCTCATTTTCATTCAAATGTTAATATACTTTGTCCAAAGTTATTTTATACTTTCTCTTTTAAAGTCTGACGTGAAGTTCTTATTGTAGGTGATGTGTTTTATTCTTAAGTAATATATTTTTAAATGAAGCTACTGGGCCTTGTTTAGGTTCCAAGGGGTCTTGTAACAGATGGGAAAATTACATGCTTAATGAGCATGGGGAATTATGTATATTGAGAGCTATCACAACCAGCTTTATAGTATGGATAGACTAAACATATAGTGGATCCAACACAGAGTAAATGTTTTTATCTATTGTGTGAATAACTTCGTACTCCTCTAAAAGTACTTAAAAAAAAAAGGTCATAATGCATTCAAGACATGGTTGGTCTTTACTGTAAAACAATTTCTTCAATATAAACACTCTCAGGTCTATTAGATTTGTTATGTGGTAAGTAGAAGACTGAGGCACCTGATGTTGTATACAAGGTGTATAAACAGAGACCTGTAGTTTTTTTCCACAGCAGCTGAGAATTTCATAGCACACTAGGTCAGATGCTGATAAAAAACACTGTGTACACAGTCAATATGTATTGCAGCTGAATAATTTCCAGCAGTTTTTGAAAAGATTCTATTGTGTCTTTTAAATGGAAGAAATATTGATCAGAAAATGAAGATGTGATTTTAGATTGCTCAAATCTAGGACTGGTGTAAGCATGCAAATTTCAAGATTCTCTTGCATCTTTATTCCATCTATTTTTCTGGCCCAAAATCACATGCTGCTTTAATCAACACTTACCCCTCCCCCAAGGAAAAATGGTCACTTAAGCCAAATTGTACTGAGAATTAGTAATGTCTGTCTGCAAGGCTAAGAGCATGAAAGTAATTTTTCAGTTTTGCGTTTGGATCCCTGAGATGAAAGGCCAATGTGCTAATCCAGGAATTTTACATAAGGCACTTTAAGTGACATGATAATGGTGTCATTAAATGGATACCTTTTATAGAATTACTGGATGCAGACCAAGCATTCATGTATGAAACATTACTTTGTAAGGACATTTTGAAAAATAGTAATTTAAAAATGCAAAAACAACACCAGTGCCCTTTTTGTCTTTTGTACAATAATAGAAATAAAAGAAATACAATAATAAATAATATAATCCAAGACCAGGTTGGATGGGGCTTTGAGCAATCTGGTCTAGTGGAAGATGTCCCTCCCCATGGCAGGGGGATTGGAACTAGATGATCCTTAGGGTCCCTTCCAACCCAAGCCTTTCTAGGATTCTTAGATTCTGTAATACAGTAAATAAAAGGGCAGCATACTGCAAAGTCTTGAAGACAGCTGAGAGGTTTCTTAGAGATGGAGAGAGTTGGAGATGGACTTGAGTGGGCTTTAAAGGCTTAGGGAACAGTGGTCAGAAAAAACTGTGGTGCTTGAGGTGAAATACTTGAATGTAAAGTCTTTATTTAAAATGGAACATTTTCTTTAATGGATTATTGAGGGATCTGAGAGAAGGTGATGGGCATAATCACAGGTAAATCATTAGGATGGATGTGGCTGGAAATTCAGTATAGAATTATGTCTTAGATATAAATTACTAGCATAAAAACATCACAATAGGCTACTTCAGTATCTGCAGAGTTTGATACAAATTGAATAAAGGTTTTGAGCCAGAAAAAGAGTTGAGTAAAGTTGAGAAGGAGGAATATATGTGGGAATGGGAAGAGACCCACAGGGAATTCAGAGGAATGCTAGTGTGTTTTTTGAAAGAAGTTTTTGTTTAAGATTGCTAGAAGGCCAAGGCAGGATGTAGGCTTACAGAAAGGTCTTGCCACCTTTGTGTATCTAACGTGTGCTAAAATAGCTACAGTTTGTCTGGGGAGACTGGGAATTCCTGCTTTCTCCTAATACATAAAACTTTGTGAAACTAGCTTATAAGTATCTGCCTGAGATACTTGTTTGAGGGAGCATGTTGGCTCTGAAAGGATTAATAACCTGCCTAAAATTCAGTCTCCTGTTGTACAGCACTTGCAGATGCTAAGTTACCTACTTGTGACAGAGGATGAGGAGAGGCTGGTAATTCAATTATGGATGACAGGGAAAAAGGAGGGTGGCAGAGCAGCATTTTCTGTCATTGGGGAAGAACTCTGGCTAGGTCCAGGGACTCTTCAGGAGAAAACTGCTGACAGGGCCTCCTCAAGGGAAGGTATTGCAGCACTCATCCCCGTCTTTACGATGCAGGCAGAATAAATCTAGATCTGATACTATTCTTAAAAAGACTTTTAGACCAATTTTTGCACTGAGTATGTACTCCATATACTCAAGCAGGCATCTAAAAGTGGATTCTGGTATAGCCATCACATATTGGTTGACCAGTCATAGTTCCTGCTTTGACTACCTTGAAACCAGTAAAGCTTCCTGTTGTTTTTATTGTGTATAAAAATGATCTCATATATATAAATGAAATCAAAATGGGACTAACTTTGGCAGTCCCTATGGTTCAGGTGCAGGCAGGGAAAGGGAGGTTTTTTCCTATCCTTTGGCATTCCAGTCTCTTCAAGCAATCAAATTTGCCAGAGTATTTTGAACACAAAATCATCAATGATCTTGAAATTTAAAATGTATAGCACTATGCTGCATCGTTGCCATGAAGGGTAGATAGAGATGTATGTGTGTGTGTGCACATGAGAGGGTGAGTAGTAAGTGCACAGAGCTTTTTAAAAAGTCTTTTAAAATCTCAGTGGTTTAATACACTTGGCCATTACTTGTCCTTTGACAAGGTTTAGTGGTACAATTAACGTTGCACTTTATCTCCTCTCTGTCTTCAGTTCTTGAACAGATCTTTGATATGTTTTTCAGTTTCTTCTTGCTTTCTTTGAACATCTAACATTCTTCATACAGTAACCAAGGAAATTGGCAGTGTTTAGTGCCCTACTCTGCTCATAATCCTCTTCTGTGGGCAGAAATGCTTTGGAAAAAAACCCAGCTTTTTCATCAATTGAAGAAAGTGCTTGGCCATTTTCTAGCTCTAGTACTTTAGTCTCCTCTTGAATAAATTAGGCTTCAAGAAGTCAGAACTTGACCTTCAGACTGTGTTATCTAGCCTTGAAGTATATCAAGAGCTATTGCTGAATAGCTATTTCTGCTAAAGTAAACCCCATACTGATTATGCTGCATTGCTATATGTGAAGGGAGAAACTCAAACGGCACACAAGGTGTTGGTGTGAGTCTTATGCAAAAGATGAAATTTCCCTTATTTATATGTCTGGTACATGTTACTTTCAACATGCTATAATACATAAGCAAGCACCTGAAAAATTAGAAAATTTTCTTTACTTTTGATAAACTGAAGCTACATCAGCGAATGCAAAGAAAACTCACCACATTGAACCAAGGAATTATTCATATTTAAACGTGCTATCTTCCTCATTTTCATGCAGTTGCTATAGGTACTGCCCATGCCCCATTCTTCCCCAGTCCTTTTTTTTCTGCTTGTTGGTCAGGAACATAGGCAAGAGCAGCCCAACGAAACAGCTGCCTTGTCCACATAAAGAAGTCATGACTGTTTGATCATCATGCATTTGGTTTGCGTGGCCAGGTTTTGGTAGCAGGGGGAGGGGGGCTCTACACAGGTGGCTTCTGTGAGATGCTTCTGGAAAGTTCCTTGTATGTCCAACAGAGCTGGCTCCGAGGCAGGCCTTCATCTCCCAAGGCTGGGCCCATGGCAGTGCCTCTGGGATAACGTGTTTAAGAAGGGGAAAAGGTTGCTGTGCAACTGCAGCAGAAGAGGAGAGAGAGAAGACGTGAGAGGAGCTGCCCTGCAGACACCGTGGTCAGTGGAGGAGAGCGAGGAGGTGCTGCAGGACTGGAGCAGAGGTGCCCCCACAGCCCCCGGTGCAGACCATGGCGAGGCAGCTGTCCCCAGGCAGGACCTGGGGCAGAGATCCACTGCAGGCCCCTGGAGGCCCCCAGGCCACAGCAGCTGATGCCCCAGGAGGGCTGTGACGCCTGTGGGAAGCCCACAGTGCTCAGGTTCTGGCAGCACTTGTGGGCCAGAGAGAGGAGCCCAGGCTGGAACAAGTGCAGAGTGTGAGGAGGGTTCCCCCTGAGGAGGCAGGACCAGCCGAGGCAGTGAGGGAGGTCCTGACTGCAGCCCGTGCTCCCCGTCCTGCTGCACCCCTGGCAGGGAGGAGGTAGGGAAAATCGGGAGCCAAGTTGAACTTTGGGAGAAGGGAGGGGTGGGGAAAGGTGTTTTAAGATTTATTTTTATTTGTTTTTGCCTTTCTATGGTTTGATTGATACTAAAACTGGTTTCCCCAAGTCGAGTCTGTTTTGCCTGTGATGGTAACTAGTGAGCGATCTCTCCCTGTCCTTATCTCAACCCACAAGCTTTTTGATGTATTTTCTCTCCTTTCTCTCTCTTTCCTCCAGCTGAGGAGGGAAGTGATAGAGTAGCTTTAGTGGCCACCAGGTGTCTAGACAATGTAAATCCACCACAGATCAAAATGCCTTATCCAATATAATTCTGTGGTAACACCGGAAATTTTAGCCCAGTTCCAGTCCATCTAAGTCTCTTACATTGGTGGTGACTTCCTAAAATTTCTGTTTTGAAGTTGTGCTTATTCAGGTGCTTTCAACCGTTTATTTATGTTTACATTATTTCAAGGCAACCAATTTTTCACGGTTTAAAGTAGTTATGTAAGAACAAATTTACTCTGCCGCAGTACAGTTTATAATGGGTGCCTTGGGAACAGTACAAAGCAAGGCGAGTCAAACTTCAAGTTACACTTTCCAAGAATACACATCCACCTTCTTGACCCAGAGTTGATAGCCTCTTGGCATGTATCTCATATTTCATCATAGTTCTCGTATTTCATCTCCTTTTTCTGGCAGATCCAAATGGCTGTCTTGGACTGCTGACCAATATCTTCACCAAAACTCACACTTGGGCATCAAAAACGTTAACTTGGAGAAAAATCTTTGGCTCCTTTCTTTCCCATGCTTTGCAAATCCCTGCAGTTGCAACTTCTTGCAATTTGTGTTTTTGTTGATACCTTTTTTGTTTGGCACCACTAAATTCATATGAAGCACTGAGATCTGAGAGGAGGTGTTCAGTTGACACCCTTAATGCTTCTCCTTTACTTTCTACTTGCATCTTCTTTTTTCCCCCACTATTCTTTATTGCATTCTGATTTCTTCAGAGTCTTTTTCATCGCTCTTGTTGCCTATTGTACCATCTCTACTGACAACCTTTGCCCTAACATAGCGTGCTTTTTTCTTAGACCACTTGGACTGCTGTTCTGCACTAGTTAATTCCCTTCTCCCAGAGGTTAGCAATTAAATGATTTCTAGACTGAATAGCAATTGGAGCCCTCATCTTGTCTTGTGTTAGCCTGACAGCCAGACTTCAATAGCTCACCATACCCATCAGCTGCATGTGCAAGCCCTCAATGTTGTCATGTTTCCTTTGGTCCTGTTGATTGTAACTTGTTGGGTTGGTGTCTGTCACCGTCTTTTTGGATATCCTGTTTGACAAGACTCGTAGGATGATCACAACAGAAATAAAATGCATACATTTATGGTAATATGAACATGGCTTGTGTGTGGGCAAGCGAAGCAGCAGCCAGACAACCCAGCAGACCTCTGAATGTAGGGTATCAGCACATGCACAGCGATGGGAAATGTGCTGCTGGCTTCTCAGCTTTCCTGTATGACTGAAGACTGCTCAGTCTACATCTCTCATCTTCATTTTAGAACAAGTGATTAGAAGGAAACGTTATCAAAACAGACTAAATTTCTGAAATTATTACCCCCTTTTTACTGCATCACCCACTTACTCTCTTCCTATTTCACTTCTTTTGCTTGTTTTAGTCTGCTGCATTTGGTGACTGTTACATTTTTGCCAACAGTTACAGGGCCTGATTTCCATGCCCAGATGCCACTCATCTTTTTTTCTGTTCCTTTAGGGGTTTGGATTTGTCAGCAAAATATGCTGACAAATCTGTAATAACAGTGTACAGTTGAAGGTTTTACGTGGCTTAAGTAGACTTACTAGCTTTACTGCAGGATTTACTTTTTATTTGGATTTTATGCTTTGGCCAGAGGGAACAATGCTGCGTGAATAAAAAAAAGGTTCAGAAGCACTGAGAAATAAAATGTTCTGTCAGAATGGCTATCCTACAACAGTTAAACCTTGCTCTTACATTCCACTGATGACTAGAAACAGATAGCCAGAGATGATAGAACTGGACTGGAAGGGTGTTGTAGTCTGACCCAGCAAAGCAAGATTTTTTGTCTTACACCAAGTGGCAAAGTATTTCAGCATTGTAAAACAACCATTTATTACAGTGGGTTACCCTACATGGCCTTTGTCATATTTGCTCTGGACATTCCTTGTACCACTCCAGAAATACAGATAAAATTTCCAAACTGTATCTTCTTTAGCTAAAAATCTAAACTTTGCTTAGTCTTAGAGTCTACATTATTTTCTCCTCTACTGACCTGCATGGGAATACACAGTTGATATATCTGATGACAAAAGCATTCTTCTCTTTGAAGCTGTGTTACAGTTCAAGCCAAAACTTCTGTTTAAAATGGCCAAAGTGAAAGAGAGTTTTAAGAAAAAATCTGTTCTCCTTTTTTTTTTTCCTATTTAAAAAATCTATTTCAGGACTGCTGCAAACGAAATAGGAAGCTAATTGGTCTCTTAACAGTGTTATTCAGAGACTTGGTCTTTCTCAGCTTAGCAAGAGATCTGCTCTACTGAGAAACCAGCAACATGGTGTGAAAAACCTGGTAGAAACAATAGGTACTTCTTTTTATAGCTGGTATCTCTTCAGAAACATAGACTGCAGCCAGAACGCGGCAGTAACAGATTTGCTTTCTCTTGTGCTGGAACACAGCATTCTATTTATCTCTGACAAGCGAAGGATATGTTGGACAAACTGCACTATTAAATACAGAAAGCCTCATTTAAATAATGTTAGTGCTTTGACATAAATAGGGGCAAGCTATTCAAACATGAGGCTGATAACATTTTGCCCTCATCTTTGTTGTAGGCAGAAAACAAAAACCAGAAGTGTATTTTAGTGGCTTTGTATTTAAATTTCTTTCTCCCTCTATATTCAGACATGACTTCTTTTGGAAAGTAGAGTAGTGTGTGGATAATTTCTACCATATTTCTAGGTTGGGAGATAAAAATACTGGTGCACTGGTAACTTTTCTCATTTTCTGTTCATTTTCTATTTGACAAACTTTTTTTTTAAAAAAAAGAAATATGATGTGCCTTCTTAAGCCAGATTCTTTGAATCCACAGTATGATTGTTCCATCCCTCTTTTTAAGTCCAGTTAGTCTAACTGGATATTTTTCCATCTGTCTATGGTAAGTGCATTCTAAACATTCCTGTTGTATATAGTAAAATGTAAACCTGCATATTACTATTAAATATATATAAAAACAATTTAAAGTTAAGACTTAGCAGGCACTGTGGAAACAAAGGACTGAAGATAGTAATACCACAAGTTTGCTAATAAGGCTAATAAGCTGATCACTTCCACGAAATCAACTTTTAAAGAAGAAAAGTTCATGTGAACATGCACTTTTGTTAACCTGAATAATCAAGTTTGGTCTGAATATTAATCTCTTTAAGTCAAACAATATGGTTTTTGAACTTTTATTGGAAAGGGCTCTCTTTGGGGGAAAAATATGAAACTCTTAGTCATTACCAAGATGATTTTTGTACCTTGCTGGTTATTTTAGCAATCTTCTGTGAATTTCATGAGAAATAATAAGGTAGCTCTGGGTGAAGATAATGGGTCATAAAACATGTACATTTAGCCTAAACAACTGAGCTGTATTGGGGGGACTGTATGAGCTGAACTATATGAAAGGGAGTTGTGATTCCAACACTAAGAAGTGGTGATGCTTGGCTTGAGGGAGAATAGCTGAGTACACTTATTCAGTGGCTGGATTATGTTAGGGTCTCAATACAATTTTGAAATTACTTTCTCTTGTATAAAGAATTTTACCCAAGTTTCATGGAAATTTCACCATTAATTAATTTATTTTTAGTGGCTAGGAAGGTGTAAAACTCCTTTGCCTTCCTGATCATCCATCCATCTATTGGGTTTAGATTAATTGGAAAGTCATGCATACTATGAGGAGTTAAGAAAGGAACTGTGTTGGATTAGCTCTCTTTAAATGGTACTCTTGAGAAGACAGGAATAGGGAACTATTTACCTTTCCCAGTGCCAAGAAGTTATGCAGATAGCCTTGTGTCAGGTGTTAATGTACAAAGTTAGCATTAATAATGTAATGAAAAATAACTAAGACTTATTTTTATCATGGCTAGTAAGACATGATAAAATCTTCCACTCTGATTTAAGGGTTAATATGAGTAAGAGTCTGAAATTACTTGTCTATAGACAGCTATTCTAAAAATGAACTGTACATTCCAAGTTCATCTTTATTTTGAAGTCTCTTTCTTCATAACTTTAATTTTCATTATAACTCTTCTTTTGAAGGGCTTGGGAAAAGTTATTGATACCAATCAATGTAAACTGCATTACCCCCCTGAGATTTTGCAGAATTATGATGATTACTCTAAATCACTCTAGGAAGTGCCATGAACAAGAGAGAGAAAAGTTTTAATAAATTTAAGAGCAGATTTTCTTCTAGGAAGAGTCAGATTCAGGTGATGTTAGTAGACTCTTTGTTACCTGCCTGGTGATAGGCACTGGTGACTCACAAATTTACAAAGAGATACCCCAAAGTTGATCTGCTGAAATAGACCTCGGGCTTTTCCACTTTTTCAGGTCTGAGCAGAAGTTTGTACTCAGTGCACATCAGATGAAGTGAAAGGTTGAGCCTCAGCCTCCATTCCTACTGGTGCTAGGATAGGCTGAGGTTTGCCATTTAAGTTTCTATAAATGTTAGATGCTATAACCTCCTGTTAACTATTTTCCTTTTCATTTCCAGTGTTCCCTCTATTTAAACTGACAATTTTATTTCACCTATAAAATCTAGATCTGGGAACCTATTCTTCCATCGCCGTTGTGAATAATTAATGCAAATAAATGATTTAACTGCTCTGTGGTGTGTTTATCTTGTATAAGTGCTCCTTTGACAGCTTAATCATTTGGCAAGGCTGCTAATTTTCTTTCATTTCTGCTGTTCCATGGAACTGTATTTGAATTTTTTGCTGATAATATTTAAATTTCCTCACAACTTTCTAGTTATTCACATATCTTAACAGTTGTATTTGAAATATCTCTTTCACTGCTTTTGTTTGGAATCCCCATAGTCTGAAAAAATATTTTGGTAAGGTAGATGAACTTGAGACTCTCTATTTCGATAAATTGTTTGATCCAAACCTAAGTTTCCTTATAAATAATGTGCATTCTTTTTAAGGAGTTTATTGATCCCTTATAGATCCTATAGATTTCTTTGTATTTCTCACTCCTTATTCGGTTCTTTGTGGTAATGGCTGTTGATGGGGATAAATCTTTCACTTTTAATCTATTTATTATTGCCATTTCTACTTACAGCATGCTGAAGTTCACTATTTTGCTGTTGTTATTTAATTCTTCAGTTATTGTAAATTTTTGGGCCAAGTGTCATCTAATTGTCATATAGTTTACAATAATCTCACTTTCTGCTTTAAAAGTAGTTGTACTGTGAGTTAATCATCCAAAATGTGGCAGTGGCTTTCTCTAGACTTTGCCTTTTGGTTCAGTTTTATACAGGGAAATGAAATCTTCTATAACTATTTTACTACTATTTATAGCTATATTTTGTTTCTGTTGACCAATATTGCAAAACTGAATGTATCAAATTCAGGATTAAATAATGATATTTGTATTTTAACTTCCCTGTTGTGTCTTTCAAACTCTGTTTCTCTTCAGTTTTACTGACGTTGTCTTTGCCATGATTGCATCTCAGTATTGTCCTCATTCTGCCATTTTCTCCAGTGTCATGATATGATTGTCATAATCTTCTTTGTCAAGAACTTTGCTGGTATATTTTTATACATAGCCTATTACAATTTGCAGATCTGTGTAATTTAACCTCCCTTTTTATAATACAACATATTTACACACCTAAAGCAGTAGTCGTGTGAGGAGGTATAAGTGCTTTACCAATCTTAATGAGTTCAATCTGTTACCTTGCTGTACAGGAACAGGTTTCACTTCCCCCTCCCCATTTTGCAAAAATGAAACTGAGGGACTAATGCTGACTTGCCCAAAGTTAGGTTGCAAGTATGTCTTGTAAAAGTGAGAATTGGACCTTCTTGCCCATAGGTAATAAAAAGTATTATTTGTTACTTCTTTGCATTGCTATTCAGTTTCTATTTTTGGTGTGAGTTTTTAATTCGTGGGATTGTCGTGGATGGTTGGATTAGGCAGGGCATGGATTTTGTGCCAGGAGTCTGAGGGAGGGGAGTGACTCTGTGGGCTCGTAGTAAATATGGTGCCACAGAAGATTATGACAGAAAATAAGTAGAAATGATTTTAATTGATAAAACATGCATATTGTTAACATGAAATTTAACACGTTTTTTAATACCTTCTAAAAGAATATTTAGGTCTAAAAAAATTCTTTGTGTTTTGAGGCAACAAATTTATTAATTGCTAGAGAAACTGACCTTGTCCATGGTCTTATATTGGAATAAAGGCTGGAAATGAACATTAGTTTTGCTCTTTGAAATGTCATTTTAAAAAAGGTTAGATTATGGAAAAAGTGTGAGATTTTTCTAGGTTGTGGAAGGAAAGGTAGGCAATTTTCCCACACTTTGCTCTTCCTTCCTTTGCACTTTGGTTTTGTTGCAAGACAGAATACAGGAGCAGTGTTCTCTCTGCCTCTTCAAGCTATACTGTGTTCCAAATGAGAAGTCAAGGCCTCTACAGTTAAATATTGTATGCACCTTGTTTTAATGGCAGATGTAGATTTCTGCAAACTGCATGAATCCTTTTGGCCTGGAAATCTTCCCTTTGGAGGAAATATTGGAAGCTGACATTTTAACTGCAGACTGGGATATTTAAAGGGAAAATCTTGCATTCACAACTGATAAAGAAGACAGTAAACTTTACTAACATGCTGTTTGTTTCTAACAACAGTCATGAGTTAACCTCTTAAATATTTTTATGAATGGCAGAATTTTGCTGATTCTCACTATAACCAAGGCAGACCATTGCTAGAAATCATAAACCATTTCAAAATGCTAGCAATTTCCAAGTACCTCCATTGTAGTTAAAATATACTCCAAATTCCCCTACCCTTTGCCAATATCAATAAGCAGAAAACTTTGTCTAGCAGGCAGCAGGGTTGGGAGTTGGAGAACAAATGCTGCAGGCAAATAGCCTGATTGTTAACACTAAAGGGAGGGGTTAGCAGAGTATCAGGCAGCATTTCAGGAGAAGTATGACACCCTGGAGTGTAAGACTTTTTCAGGCCTGGTTTTGCATACAATAACTCTGCATTTAACAAAAATGTGACTGAAATTACAATGAAAGTACAAAAATTCGCAGTGTTTTATTTGGGGGGAGGGGGGAATAATTTTAGAAATCATAAGCTAAAGTTAGGTGCTTTTATCTTTATAAATAAAAGTGGCCTGATTTTTTTTTTTTAAGGTGCTGACTACCCACTGTGTCAATGGCCATACAGAAACATTAAGAATCATAAATATCAGGTCATATTGGTGTAGGCACCTAAATATGGAATCTGTGTGCTAGTGGTTCTTTTTCTGTGGGTTCTACCTGGCTTTTTTCACACGTTAGGACTTCGGTTTGAAATTTTAAATTCCTCAGAGCAGGGCATATGTTTGTGCTGTTTCTGCAGATTGGAACTTCCGAAACAGATGGCACGAAGATTTAGAAGAATGAGACTTGGACACCCTCTCTTAAAAGTCTATGGACAGATTATTTAATTATTGTAGGGGAGATGATGGTTGAATGTGGAAGAAGGCTTGGGGGAGTAGAGTCCAGCCTTGCTCCTCCCTCCTCCCACACTGCTTACCTTATGTGCTCTTTTACTTATTCTTTTAAACAATTGCTGATTTTTTGCTTCTTCTGGTTATTTTTTATTGTAAAAACTAGGGTCTTCTTTTTCTTTTCCTTTTTTAAATAGTAGATTGTATTTGTCAACACTTATTTTACATTCTGAATTCACTTGATTAGTGAAATATAAAAAATAATACGTTTTATTTTGAAGCAAGCGTTCTTATTAAAATAACTTTTGGAGAAGTAAAGATACATTGCATACAATTCTGGGATCTTGGCTGATCTTCAGTACATTGAAAAACTGAAAGAGAGCATGTCGGAATGCTGTACCTCCTTGCCTGCTCCCATAGGCAGTGAAAATGATTAATGCTTGTCATGCTGAGCTTGGTGTTTTCCTCTTTTTGGAAGATCTTGGTGCTGCTTATTTCTTATTTCCAGTGACTTAAATAGAACCTATCGAGGTGTTTCTTTTTCTAGCCTTGGGAAGAACTAAAATCTCCTTGTATTTATAAACTAGACCGGAAAGAAGATTTCAGTGCTGCTGAGGCAACTTTTTCTGTCTACTAATAGGTATAGTCAAGGGAAGTAAAACAGCTTGCTTTGGAACAAAGTTTCAGACTGTGGGGTAATGAAAACTGTAATGAGAGCTTGTTCTCAATTAGCAGCTCTTTTCTTTCTTCAGACAAATTTTTCAGGGGAAAAAAAATGGAAGAAAGTGGAGATGACTGGCCAGCCAAATGCATAGTGAGAACCACTAATAAAAATTAAGAGATCACTCAAGCTTACTCATCTCTATAGGAGGTCAGCATAGCTTCATTTTAGCACAGCTCTGCCACCCTTTAATTCTTAGAGCATCCTCTGCTTCTAGGAAAAGAAGTATTGCAATGTATTTCCAAAGAAAAATGGGGTTTTGAATTTATCCTCTTTCATCTGATCCACTCCACTTGGAATAAGTACATTCCCAGCAATCTTACAAGAGACTTTGCTTCAAACACAGCACAAAGTGCATACTGAGCAACTTCTAATTAAAACAACCCTCAAAGGTCACTCTAACTGATGAGATTTACACCAATTCGTTAAGCAAAATGTGTGACAGAAGTTGATAAGGGTCTATTAGGTGACTGTTGTCTCCTGCTGCATCTGAATCCCTTGCAAGGAAGAGGAAAAGGTCACAGAATTTGCTTTATAAAGGTACCACATCATAGCTGTGAGCTGGGGTTATGTGTTGTCCTAGACTTGAGCAGGATTTATTTCCCTATACTGAGAAAGCTGAGTGAGAATACTCACAGGGAATATAAACTGGGGGTTTTTCTCCTTGTTTTTTTTGTTGTGTTGTTTTGTTTTGCTTTAGCTGAGCTCCAGTAGTCCAAGGCCACCTCCAAGGCTTCCCGCTCCCCAAGCTGAATGGCTACAAGGCAGCTCATTATCATGACTTGCATTGCTGTCTTCAGCATTTTAAAAACTCTTTTTCTATTTCTCTAGCAATAAGAGTGAAGTCATCTGCACTGCGACTCTTAACCCTTTTAAAAAGAATTTCTGTTAAAATATCCGTCAAGAGCCTCAGCATGGGGTGTACGTGCTCTTGCTGTAAAACAAGCATATCACTGAACTTGATGAGTGCCTGGGGAAAACTGCAGTTACTGCTCTGTGCCACAGAGTCCCTAGCCAGCGTGCTCACGTGGATTCCCACCCTGGCTTTATTGCCAGAATATTGGGAAACAGAATAGAATAGTTCAGCTGGAAGGGACTTAAAACAATTGTCAATACTTGGGAAGTTGCTTCAATTCTTTCCTTTGCTTTCCCCTTCTCTACTGTCTCTCTCCTTGCTGGCATTTCAGCCTGTAAAATCCTTTAGGTTCAGCCTAACAAAGACTTGCTGAAGAGACTAATGAAGCTGGCTCTGACCTTCAGTGCTGCCCAGAGTAGGACCTGTTTTAAGGTGATGGGATGCTGTTTTATCTGGTCACCCCTACAGCCCTCCGTCCCATTCACTGTGCACCCTGCCAGACACGTCTTTTGATTTCATCTTTGAATCATTGTAAATACTGCAGGAATTAAAATAATTCATGCTGGTTTATCCTGAATGGCCAAACATAATTTCTGTGTGCCTGGAGTAGGACTTTAAGCTGTGTGTGGAACCAGANGCTGGTTTATCCTGAATGGCCAAAGTAGGACTTCAAGCTGTGTGTGGAACCAGGCTCTGCTGCAAGCAGGCTGCATTGCTGCTGGTCTCTCTTGCTTAGCAGTGGGAACACTGCCAAAGCTTAGACATCTTACAAAACCAACCATAGTCATCCCCATGGCTGCTTTGGCAGTATCTATTCAGTAGCAATGTGGTCTTTTTGCCTTTTGTATTAAATGGAAGTACTGGGCTGTAGCTTAGGCCCATGGAAACACTGGATCTTCTTTCTCCAAGGTCTGCCTAACTCTCTTGAAAGACTCAGCCTTGAGGTGGTTGATTCGTGAGTAGGGAGAGATTTTTCAGCACTTTAGGAGCAAGAAGTTAATGTTTGCCATATCTAGAAGACTGATGTTGTGGCAAGGGTGGCTGAATATCATGTGGAACTCTTGACCTGTCTACATTATTTAGGTGCAATATTAAAGCAAATTATCATGGACTTCAAGCAGGGCCAAAGTTTGGAACCAAACTGCTGTACCTGTTTAGTTCCACTGAGAAAAATAGGATTTTGGAGAGGAGTGAGTCCATCAGTGTGCTTTAAAATCTCAGTGTGATTTACAAATGGAGTCCTTTTTCCTTGATCTGGTGTTTGGAAAGCATGAGTGAGAGGACATGATTTTTTAAAATTATTTTTGGATTTTTTCTGTTGGTGGGAGAGACGCAGATGGCAGGAGATACAGTTGGAGTTCCTTGCTCACTTTCCTACCAACTTCAGCACAAACCACAGAAGGAGCTGCCTTGGCAACTTAGGGAACAATACATTGCTGGTTGTTTATCAGATGCTTGAAATGAGCACGTATTCAGTAAGGCAGCTGTTAAGAATGACTGACAGGCTTGTTTGTCTGCAAAGTAAGAACTTGTATCTTTCTGTTTATTGAGGGGTTTACAATGGTATTCAGGTTTTGTGCATAAATTTCAGGAGACTTGTGTATTGGATTCTCATGAATAAGGATAAATTCAGTAAACTGAGGGGGGTATTTTGTCAATTAAAAGCGTCTTGGACACCCTTTATATTGAGGATGTGTGTGCCAGAACTGCAGTTCTTGCTTGTCAAAATTTGAAGCCACTCTGTAACATCTCCTGTTTTTATTGTCTACAGAACTGTGAGCATCTCAAGTCTGATTTCCATTCTCTGAACGAACTCCTTTATCAAATCTTTCTAGGGTTCCACAGTCACGGAGTTCTTGAGTTTCACTGTTCATGCTCTGTGGTTTCTTTTTCAGCTTACTTAAGAATGAAAAGTTGCACAACATTTATTTATCTCTCCATAAATGTTTTTTTTTTAAAGCTAATGCACCAATCTGTCCAGTGTCCTGTGGCAAGGGATGTCCAGTAGCCAAATTTAGAAGTGGAATATCCTTTGCTTGGCAGTTCTGTTCTCAGTTATCTCACCTTTCATGTTGCATTCTGTGTGTGTGGGTTCTTGCCTCAGTCATGAAGCTGAGAGGGCAACATACATGAAGTAACCAAAGCAAAGATTAAACCTACGGACATTTTAGAGTTTTTTATTTATTGCAGGTAATCAAAGTGTATAGTGAAGATGATACTAGCAGAGCTCTGGAAGTACCAAGTGATATAACAGCCAGGGATGTGTGTCAGCTCTTGATACTGAAGAACCACTATGTTGATGATCACAGCTGGACTCTCTTTGAACAACTTACCCACACAGGTTTAGGTAAGATTCATATTATATGATGCTTTGGTGGGAAATAAGGTGTTTGGTTTTCATTTTCACATGGAAGTACAATTCCAATAGAAAGGCCTGGAAGCAAAATGGTGGGAAGTCTTGTGTGATTTTTTTCTTTTGTGGGGTTGTTGATTGTGATTCTTTTTGAAAGCATAGGTGTAAAGTAGATTTTTTCATGGTACATTTGCTTCACACTGCTTGATCTGCATCTGTAAGAATGATTTGGAAGACACTAAGTTGAAGTTCTCACTGCAGATTCTTCCTTGCTCTACCTTGCTTTTCTTTGGCAGTTTTTTCTCTCTTATTGGTATTTCCTGCTTATCTCTAGAAAGACTTGGGTTATTTTCATTGCAAATAAAATCGCGTTTTTTCCCAACACACCTGAGTGAAATCTCTGACATCAGGGACAGAAAGAGGTTACACAGTGCTATTTCATCTTTACTATAGGACTCAGTCTTCAGAACTAATACCAGAGTGGGCTGTCAGTATTTTCCTTCACTACATTCAGTTTGGCTAGGTTTATGGTGAACTCTGGGACAGGGCTACTTTAAAAGGAAAACAAAACCATTCCTCTAAACTTCCAGATAGGACCAATGAACTGTGTTGAAGTGATACCATGTGTAGTAATTTAAGCTGCTGGTAACAAGACATTCTGAAATCCTTTCACATCATCAGTGTTCCTCTAGTGTAGTAAAACTCTTCTTTTTCCATTACACAGTTTAAAATGTGTAATCTAAATATAACTTTCAAAAGTTTCCTTTGGAACTTTTATACACTTTCCTTTTTCAAGTGTACAGGTATACTTTTGCAGTATAAAGAAAATAAGGCAAAATAATTGTAGGGAGAAAGGGGATGTTTGCAGAGATGTAAAAAATGAAGAATGCAGGAAAGACTTTACTCAGCAAGAGATGAGTTTAGAAGCCCACTGCTGGAATGTAACACTGAACTGAAACTCAGGTTGGGCAGTCTTGCTTTTCCAGCACTGTGTTTCAGTACTGTATTGAATATGGTTTTGATAGGAAATTATGTTAGAAAAAATCTACTAGAAGACAAATGCCATAAGAAGTATGGTTATAATTTCACATCACTCAAAATTTCCATATTATTCTTGAACTTTGGCACTGTACTAGAGCTAAAAAAGGTAGCACTTCTGCAGCTTCAAGGGCAGTTCCATCTGCTAGTGCAAAGTGTGGCTTGAAAAAGAGGATGTTCTGGACGCCTTCCTGCATTCTAAAATACATAGAAAACTCCACAGAGTTCTAAATTCTCAAAAGAGACTGCACTGGTACCTGGTAACTCAAGTGCTGTTGATTTAAAAAAAAGAACACATCACAAACAAAAATCAAACACCCCCACAAACATGTCCCCCAGCCACTGCCTCCCCTACCCCCAGATATTTAAATATGGCTAAAAGGTGCTGTTAGAGTCCCTTTCTCAGGGTGCATCTGGGGAATCCAGCCTTGTGCATGTGTTGAAAATAAACTTGACTCTGCATCTCTGACTCAATTATGTTTAACAGCTGTATTTTAAGGATGAACTACAAAAGCTAAAACTATTTTCTGCCCTTTTATGCTCCTTTATCCTATGAAGGCAGACAAAAACGTTTTTCAATTTTCTTTTCTTGCTTTGTAACATTTCAAAGATGTTTGTAACCTTTTGCACTGAATGTATCAGCTGTAAGATGCTTCCAACTTAGAGTAAGGTCAGAGTTAAATCTGGGTTGAGGCTGTAAATTACTGCTGTAGAAGAGAGGTAGAAAAATGGCTTTAGTAAACAGTATTATATAAATAGCAGAAGAGTTTTCTGTATTTTATAGTGTAGCTGGTGTTGAAGTAGTGTAGTAACTATTGAAGAAGAGGCCTTTGACAAACCATCTCAGAACAATAGTGGCTCTGTTTCTCCAGCTTTCTGTATTTGCACAGTACACTTTTTGACAAATAGTGTGTTTTCTTCAATCTGAAGGATTTCTTGGAATATTTCAATATCAAATAAATAGTGAAATTGATTTTCCTAATATTCTGGTATCCTCAAAATTGCCGAAGACCTTCATTCAACATGCAGTCATCTAATTGCTCCAGCTGCTTTCAGTGTGGTTCTAGAAAAAGGTGAATGCTTCATTTTAAAGGTAAAATTATTTCCTAGATGATGAGATTGGCAATTCAACATTACTGGCCAAGGAAAGGAACAATTTGAGATATCCTCTATATTTTTTTTAGAGTACTGAACAACAATGGAATTATTTTTACTATATTGTTAGATGTGATTTTGTTAGAAAGAATTAACATATTCATCTTGACTTGCTTTAAGTAATTCTTAAGAACTGAATGAGTAGCTTGAACAAATATTTTTCAAATGGTGAGTTAGTCTGGGATTGTTACCTGTTTGTTATTGTTTTATGTTTTACCCATGGAAATTTGGAAAGTCTTTTTCCTCTCATAAGTTAAGTGAATTGGCATTGAAAGGAGAAGTGCTGTGAGCAAGTGTGTACGTCTGTGTAAATTCAGGATGATGCGGATTAATAATTCATCCATCAATTAGTGAACATTTTCTTTAAAATCTAACAGCTGTCTGAACACTCCTGAATTAGATATAATTGCATGAATCTTAGTGAGCTGAGCACAGTGTTCTACTTTTAATCAAGTCAGACATTAATTACATCACTGGATTGTGCCTTCATCGCTGTGTGGAGGTATCTGCTGTGAAGGTTTAAGAAGGAGAAAAACCCAACAAAACTCCCACCTAAACCAAAGCATAAACCCACGGTCTCTGTATTTCAGTTTTCACAAACTGAATGCCCTTTGGTGCAGAGCTCTGTTGTTGAACGTCAGGGATGGTGGTGTCCTCACTGCTCCCAGCCCACTGCTGCTGCCCTGTCAGCCAGGAAGCTCAGCCTTCCTCCCCACCCCCCAAGTTTTGGGGGTTCTGTTTCAAATATGTGAGGTTCAGCAATTCTTGCAGCTCTATAAATCAATATGTTTTAGAACTGTGTGTTTCTGGTATGTGTTCCCTTTATCGTAGCATTTGAATTCAAATACATTTTCGAATGGTTCTCACAAGGTCTAAGATTACTGAAAGCTGTGAAATGTGCCTAAATTTGGATGATGCCATGTCATGCCTACCACCAGGTACCTTGGTGCTGGGAGTCCACTTCCACTGCAATTCCCCTCAGCAGGGCAGGCTCTGAAAACACAACAGTTTTCCGTAACTGCCCTCCTTTGTAAGGGAAGTGCTATCTTCACCTTGAAATTTTTCTTTTTCTACTTAAAAATTTTAGTGCTGACTGTAAACAGTTTTCTGTTTGCTTCTGCAGCTGAACACACACGTTTTAGGGCTCCTCTTTTGAGTACAGGGTAGTGTCTTGGCCAGGCACATCAGACACAATCAGTGTCTTTAATTCACATTTTGATTTCACTCTCTGCATTCTTTCAGGTAGACTCATAAAGCTCTACATGTGAAATAGTGCTGAGCAATGTCTTTCTATTTTTTATTTAGTTAAAATTTTTTCCCCACTGGGTGGCTAGAGAAGAGGCTTTTTGAAATGTGTTCTGTCATATCCTTCAATATTAAATCTTTCATGTGTGTTAAATACTTTCCATTAGTAAGAGATTGTTTTGGACTGTAGCAGGTGCTCCTCATGTTAGAGACAGCAATAAAAAAGAGATGATAGAAAGGGAGGTAGAAACTCTCCAGTCTGGTTGGAAGACAAAAATGATCTACCTAAACTGAAGGGCAGCTTTTTCATGTCACCATTTAGGGATTTGATTCCAGGGCTGTTTTTTGGAGGGCACTCAGTGTTTCAGTTCCTTCAAGAAAGGAAGTTTACTCAGTTATAAAATATTTTTTGATGTGACACCTTAAAAATAAAGAAATATAGCATCTTCACCCATCCTTTGGGGTGATGCACAATGTCTTATTTTTCTACCAAGAAGTAAGTCTTGAGGAAATGGTGTTTTCTCAAATGTCACAATGCCAAGCATTTAAGAGTTTTAAATGTCATCCCAGAGGAGCACTTTCTCCCTATAAAACTGAAAGGAAAAAAAATGCTGTTTTTAACTAAAAGCTTCAGTTCTTTAGTGTCTCTTTGCCCTTGCATCTGAAGAATGTCTTTTGGAGTAGAGCAACCTGTACAAGGTTTTAGAATGCTTACTTTTCTTTCACTATTTTTGGGTATTTTTGTTTTCTGAATTTCTTTATGATTTTATTTGCTTCATTTAATCTGGTTACAAAATGAGATTTTCATACAGCATCCTTAATCTCTGTCATTATAGACTCAAGAATTGGTTAAATTCAATGAAGAATGAGTTAAATTCAATGGAAGTTTAACTTAGCTCCACTTTATCTGTAGATCATGAGAGTTCTTTGTCTTCTGCTAGTGATGAGCTTGATATTTGCTTTTGTTTTTTTAATTTTTTTTTTTTTCTTATAGGAAGAGCTATAGAAGATCATGAATTAGTGATGGAAGTCCAGTCAAATTGGGTAATGGAAGAGGAAACCAAACTGTATTTTAGAAAAAATTATGCAAAGTATGAGTTTTTTAAAAATCCACTGGTAAGTCCTAACATTGTATCTGTGAAGTGGTGCAATTGCTGTTGCTAAAAAGTCTTTTTTGTTGCACATAGATATTCATAGTTTAAATTCCTTAGGGTAGCATGAGTCAAAAGGAATAATTGAGAGGGAATATGGGTAATAAAGGAATGTATTGTAGTTCATGTAATCGTTGGCTGGTCCCTTTGTTACTACTGTAAAACATCCATGCTCATTTTCTATTTTGGGGGACGATGGGAGCAGCAATGAGTTTAATTTTATTGAAATTTGGACACGGATCTAAAACAAGTTAAAATTTTTGCAACTCAGTGAACTTTTCATCAAGTGACAACATAATATAAAATGAAGCAGTGTGAGGTGGGGCACCTGTAGCAAAGATGATTTTATTGTTGAAGTGAAAATTGAATGTTCTGGCCCAGCACTGCCCCATTGCAGCTTCTCCCAGCTGTAGCTAAATGACAACTGACACAAAAGGCCATGAACAGCCATAACCTATTAGGGGTAAGTGAAAGTGAAGCCAAAGTTAGTGTACATAAGGAATGGAAAGAGAGCAGAGATACCCTGTAACTCAGGGATGTTGCCAAAGGTTAATGCTGCTGATTCAGACCTTGGCTGATGGCAAAGGCCATGGAAGCAGTCCTGGCTCAGCAGAAGGAACTCACCATCTGGTTGCTCCATGGTGTATTTGGACCACTCCTGATGCTGTCTCTTACAAAGCCAGCTTGTTTCAGATGTAAAAGGGAGAAACAGCAGAATTGTTTGAGGGCTTAAAAGGTAAAAAGTGAAAGGGAACTCAAGTTATCTATCTGTGAAAAGGATAAAGAGGTAAATATAAAGATAAAAAATAGAAGAGTTCTGAGAGGTTTTTTTTTTTTTTTTTTAAATTTACCTGTGTGTCTCTAGACAAATCATGATAGATTTGTCCCAGATATGGAGATACCACTATACCTGTGAAAAATTTTTAAGCTTGAAATGGTCTACAGTTAGTAAAGAGGCTTTCACAGAATCCCAGAAGGGATCAACCTCCCTGCTCAACCAGAGCCTCCTGGAGCACATGGCACAGGATTACATCTGCAGGGTTCTTGAATATCTCCACTGAGAGGGACCTCACAACCTTTCTTGGCAGTCTGTTCCAGTGTGGGATCACCCACATAGTAAAGAAGTTCTTCCTCATATTCAGGTGGGACTTTCTGTGGATCAGCTGCTGACTGTTGGCTCCAAAGATCAAGGTTTATTAACCAGGGAGTGGAACTGGCTGTGGAGAGGGGCAGACCTGCAGCTGTTCTTTTCAGCAGAGTTCCTCTGGGTGCTCTGCTCCCAGCTGTAGCAAGAATGCTTTATCAGAATGAGTTAATATGAATTAACCCTATCAGCAGTTCAATTTCATTAAAAATGGAAATTGCTGGACATTGGGCGGCCAAGCAAATATTAATTTCACACTTGTCCAGGCCTTGAGAAAACATTATTTGTGGTGGTCAAACCCTTGTCTGGTTCATATCTACATGACTACATTGAATGCCCCAGCTACAGATCTGTCCCTTAAATTATCTCTTGAGCTTTCCTTTAAAATGAAACTGGCCATGGTTTAAAATGGTCTACATTTTAAATGTAGACTTTTTAAGCCCACCATGTTGATGTAGTCAGATTTTTTTGTCAATTTTTTTGTGCAATACAAAAAATAGAAGATTAAAAAAAACCTGAGATTACTTTTTCTGTGTTAGTGGACGTTATTCCAAAATATTTTACTGGGTTTCTGTTGTGATGAAAACAATGGAAAACAATACACTTTTCAGCGTGTTGGCATATAGCCTCCTTACTTTGTAGCATATTGAATCCCCAGGCAAATCTTGTATGTCAACAGCAATAGAAATTACTACTAGAAAAACAGCACTAAGGGCCAAATACTGCAGTATGATTTACACTGGTGTCTGAAACCCTCTTCCAGAGACTTTCGATGTTTTCTCAAAATGCTAAGTTTTTCAGCAAACAATATATAGCATGTGACAAATTTTGGGATAATATTAAGGTAAGCTTAAATTATTGGACCAGGGAACCTGCAGTGTCTTGTAGTGCACTGAGAACCTAAATTGCACATCCAAAAGAGACTGAAAGTTTTATATTTATTTTTACAGAACTTTCATACAAATTCTTGTTGTTACAGAGCTTTTTTCCAGATCATATGATATCTTTTCCAAGTGAGACCAATGCAGCTCTTAGCCACTCTGGGATATTACAGGTATGTTATCCTTGAATGAAGATGAGCCAGCACAGCTCAGAATTTCCCCCTACCTGTGTTGTGTGAGCATAGTTCCTTATTGCTGTTGGATCTGTTGCTGGGCTTTGAATAACTCAAGACATGGTTAATAATTTTTTTCCTCATGAGATATGAAATGATGTGTCCCTTCCAGGCAGCTATTATATGTCCACATATATTATATGTCCACATCCTTTAAGAATCAAGAAGCACCAAAACAGACAAAATACAGTGAAAACATTAAATAGCTTTATTGGGTATTTCAGGTGAAAGACCCTTTTTCTTCCTTAGATAGGTGGAGTGCTGAACAAACTTGGCAGCAGGCTATGGTAGAATACCAAAGAACTGGTGATGTATGGATATAAATGTATGGATTTATGGGTATATGGACAAATGGATACAAAAAAGAGTTAAATGGTTAAACTTAACGAGTAGAAAATTTAGACTGACTAGGATGATTTGTTAGCTTGAAGGCTACTGTAGCCTTCAAAAAAAATTATGGTAGGTCACTCAGTGTTAGTCATCTTTTAAGCAGACACAAGATTCTAATTTACAGTGGGAATAATGAAATGATAATACAGAATGACCATATCAGGGATCATCGTCTTACTTTCAAAGAGGGGAAAAATGAGTAATAAAGGTGGAAACATACACATCACTCTTGCTTGCTTGTCATGAGAAAAATTAAATAATAGAAGAAGAACTTTCACTGATTGTAATACAGCAACCCTATGCATGAGTTTCGGGGATAAAGAATGATTGGAAAGGCAACATAATAACACAGGATATTTGGGGTAGAAGTAAAAGAAACATAGAAATTAAAACTTGAAAAATATGCTATAAAGTCTACGTTAGCATCCACCAGTAAATGAAAACCATTTAAAATAACTAATTCTCAAATCATTCCAACGTATTAAATAGCTATATCCTTATAAAAGTAGATGTTTATCAAGATGTTTAGATTATCGCAAATATAGTAAAAATTTTTGCAAATTAAACTTGACACACACTAGATTCTGTAATTTTTACAAACCCAAATAAAATCTTTGTGATTTCAAAAGTGCTACAAATCTAATGAAAATTGTTTCACTTTTGCCACCTACATAACACAGATTTTGCAGTCTAACATAAACATTTATTTAGAAAATTCTTTCCCCTGTGTTAATAGAACTTTATATTTTTTGCTCACAAATGTAATTTAGTAGTTCAAAAAAGTAATAAAGACTTTTGTAAGAGAACTGTTTGCCATATATTCTTGTGCAGAACTTCTTTAAGCTCATATTGTGAGATCTAGAATATGTTCAAAGCTGGTAGGTAAGATTAAGAATCATTCTAAATATATCTAGTTACTTGCCATTTTGGTAGCTTGAAAAACATGTTGCAAAACTCTCTGTTGCTATTTTGTGTTGGGTGGTATGTTTAATTGTATTTCATCAAATAAAACTTAATAGTTTTAGAGAAACTAAGAAGTTTTAGAGAAAAACTAACTTCTCAGAGCAGAGAATACCTTGGTGGATTGTTCAGCCACTGTGCACATTTCAGCAGAAAGGTTGGGTAAATTGTTTACAGTGAGTCACTATTTCCTTGGAAACTTTCATTAAGACAAGTTAATGGGCTTGCATTATTATTTGTGATGTGCTTGGTTAAGTATCAAAAGAGACATTAGTTTGACAATTCAGTGCTTACAAGTGATTAAAAAATCACTCCTGACACTTCACATCCTCTCGTGGATTGAGCTGTAGGCAAGTAAAATGTTTTTCAGGTATGTTTTTCTTAACTCTCATTGAGAATGGAAGAGTGAGTATTTTGGCTGATGATTTTGAATCAGAACATCTTTGTAGAACAGAGCCACAAAAACAAAAGAGAAGTTCATTTGTGTCCTATCCATTTAGCATATGCCAGTCTAGGTCTGGGATACACTGGATGTCTGTGTACACCGAGGAGAGGCTGAACTGCTGCCGTGAAGATCTTCAGCCCACACAAGAAGTGTGTCACTGTATTGATCAGGCTCCAACTGCTCTGAGACACAACGCTGTGTGTGCAGGTCTAGTGGCAGGCACTCTGGGTCATTTGGAACTTGCTTTAGGCTATTTTTGCAAATTGGATGTTTTAAAATAAGTCAAAAATGAACATAGTATGAAGATTTTAGGATTATTATTAAGAGCCAGGCTCTCATTTCTTTAGTCTCTCTGCTGTAGCAAGTCCCTCTTTCCCTAACCAGTTTCTCACCTGACTGCCACTCTGGGCTTCAGGCTGAAACAGACCTGCACTGAATTTCAGTCTCTTGTCAATCTCCTGGATGTTGTTTTAATCTCCTCATCACTTACTCTGTCTTCCACTCTAGGTTTTGTTGGCCTCCCAGTCTAAACCTCTCAGGTGGACTGAAGTCTATAGGAGACAATATTGAGATTCAGAATCAATTCTTCACTAGAATTACTTGGTGCCCCCAAAATTTCTCAGCAGGTTCAGGGTAAAAATCCAGCTCATTCCCAGTAGTATTGGTCTGGATCATGGCTAGCTGTCATCACATCTTTGAAGAAATCAGTCATCAAATTTAAAGTGATTCACAAAGTCTTAGTATAATGATGGCTTCCTTAACTCCCCAAACCCCTGTATAAATGCTCAAGAAGCATCCACCTTAGCAGATGATGTTGCTTCTGCTACTGCAGCCATTCGTTCATTGAAAATGTTGAAGATGAAGATAAATAAATTTTATAGTTAGGAGTGCAGCTCTTAATCTTTATTGCATTCAGTGACATCTAGGATTTCTGCATTTTTCATTATTATTTTCTTCATCTGAGATAGTGCAATGTTTTCCCCATTCTGTTGTTTTTTTCCTTTCTGATTGATTTGATTTTTTGTTTATTTGGCTAGGGGATTTTTTTGCAACAAAAGACTTCTATTTGCTTCATTTCATGTTCAGATTGGTTTTAAATTAGTTGGTTTACAGCTAATCAAATGGTAATCAAGTCCTTAGTGCTGTCTGCATCACTATCTGAAAGACATGGTGGCATTTGACACCACTCTGCATATCAGGGTATATATTTCACTGTGTGGGGAAGAGGGTGCAAGTTTATTTCTGCATATTGTGTGACCCATGGTCCCTGTCTGCAGCATACTATCATTTAGCTCTCCCCTCTTCTTCCAGTATTAAGGATTTTTCTTATGTTTGTCCTATTATGATTAGCTCTTACCTGCATGAACAGTGATCCATTCCTTCCTATAACATCATTGTATGTACCTTCATTAAAAAAACCCCAACAAAACAAAAGAGCAACATAAAACCCCCAACAAAAACCAACCTGAAACAAAAAACAGCCCAAGGAAATTTTCTTTTCTACTATCATTCATTTTTGGCATTTATTACAGACATTCAGTTCTCACTCTGAAATATTTTTACTGCTCATCCTTCTGACAGTTAATGGTTTTGACTACAGCTTGTTCATGTTCTATTTTCTCACACAGTCCTCAGCTGTCTTAGAAAGGAAAAGATAGATTTAAGACTGCCTTTTTCCTAGCATTACTGCTACTTTATTTTAATTGATAGCATGGGTACAACAGTGCCTGTTGAAACTTAGCATTGTATTGCTCCTCCACTTTGGTCTGCTGAGTAAGAAGAGTGTTTTTCATGACAGCATTTCGGGTTTGAAGCTCTTATGGCAGAAATCCTGGGGAAGACACTTGTGCAGGCAGGAAGCCAACCACTCCTTTCAGCTTCAGCAGAGACATTAAAGCCTCAAAAGATGCTCTTTTGTTTTTGCATACATTGACTCGTTTAGATTTTTCTAAGGCTTTCATTTGACTTTGTTTCTGGGTTTTATACTTTTTCAGTTCAGCCTTTATATTTCCCACCAGTGAACCTGTTAGTATGTGGCAAATGGGAAGATTAAGAGCCAGAACACGTACCAAGACCTGCCCGTCTGCTTCAGTGTGGCTAAAATAGCTTAAACTGCATTTGCACACAGCTGAGTGCCAGCAGCACGTGTAGATGGGTGAACCTGGGCTGAATTTGATGGAGCTGTTGAGGAGAAGAGCAGTGCAGCTGCTCAGAATGCAGTCCTGGTGCTGGGCTGGGCACTCCCCTGCCTGTGGAGCTGCTCGTGTTCCTGCACTCACACCAGCTCAGGCTGGCCTGCAGGTGCTACACTCGTGCATCCCTACTTCCTGCAAGGCAGGAAAACAATAAAAGTCAAAGAAACCTTGTGTATCTTGGTTGGACTGCATTATTTAGTGGCCAGAGAACTTGGTGTGCTTCCAAACTGATGTTCACTTTTTCATTCTGCTGGAGTCCAGTACTGGCCAGGCCATCTCTTGCTTTGTAATCTATTGTTTCACTCCTCAAATAAGATTTTCTGGAAATGGCAGTGGATAGGAGGAAAAGTCAGCAATGAAAACTGCAGATATTGACCAGAAAATCCTTTGTTCCATACCTCTATATAAGACCTGACAGAATTTATGATACCACAGACCAGTCCTGGGGCAAGGTTCCTTGAAGAGCTCAGTAATCACAGATTCCTTTGCATAAACAGAAATAAAAGAATCCTGGGTTCATGTTTGTAGAGTCATAGTTCTGAGTAGTGTTATTGGAAGAAGAGTGATAAAAATGAATGCATTGCATGGAATTAGGATGAATTAAGATGGTTGCTCACTTTTAGTGGGTGCTTTTGCAGACTGAGTAGAACTGTCTAAGCCTCAGCAAGATAAGAGCTGTGTTGCACCCTGGCAATGTCTGATGAAATGGCTGAAGAGAAGCCACTGAATATGTTGAGTAGAGGCAGGAGCTGTCTTGGGGACTGGCCCAGTCTCTGGTTTTGGTTCAACTAAATCTCCTAGTTAAGCACCTTTCAGGTGCAGAGACCTTTGTTCCCTCCTTTTGAAAATGCTGATATCTGCCTAACCTGCATGGTTTTCTAATTCCGAGTTTGCGGTTTGCTGAATTAATTTTAACTCAGATCAGTTCTTTTTCTCTGGTTTGTAACATTGTGAGTGAGGGGAGGGATGTAATTTTTTTTCTTATGTTGTTAGCACTGATTAGCAGTTTTATATAAATAGGGTCTGAGGCATAGGATCAGTACTTCTTACACTGGTTTAGTTGCAGAAGTTCACATATTGCAGAAGTAATGCTCTCATTTCAAACCATATGGTTCCATATAAATATGTAACTTGCTTAGCATACCTTGGAGTTGTGTAACATTCTACATGCCTTAAATCAGAGGTACAGTTTATGGGATTAGATGCAATCATAACTGAGTTACTGTGGTGTGAGAGTGTATTTAGGAGTTATTTCCCTTAGCCCTGAGTATGTTAATGAAACACAAAGCTGGTTTCAGAGGAAAAGAAAAATGTCTCATACTTTCTTTCAGATGTTCCTAAGCTCCAGCACATATCCTGAGATTCATGGTTATTTGCATGCAAAGGAGCAGGGAAAAAAATCATGGAAAAAACTGTACTTTCTTTTGAGAAGATCTGGCCTTTATTTTTCCACTAAAGGTACATCTAAGGTAAGGGAGGAAAAAAAAAAAGAGAGAGCAAGAACTGTGAAGTCAGAGCAAATATGTATGTATTTATCATTTGTTGTAATAATAAGAACCAAAATTTATGGCCAAATAATTAAACTTAAGTGATAAAAAATGAAAAAATAAATCTAGTTATTATAGATAAAATCCAGAGAGATATGGAGATACAAAACTGGGAAGGTGTTGTCTTAGAAACTGTAGTTTCATTTTGCCTGGTAAGTTTGCTTCATTCTGGTTGATATTTCTCATAACAGGGTACCCTGTTAAAACGAATTTTCAAATACTAGTTAAATTTCTAAGCATAAGTAGATAGAATAGAAAAGTGGATATAGTAGTTAATTATATAAAATAAGAAACTTTACAGGATAACTTCGGGAATGCTCAAAATTTGTCACTGGACAGTTTTTCATTTTACTAGTTCAAATTTTTGATGGTGGTACTTTAGGCTTTATCATATTAAACATTGGAGTTGAGAAACCTTTTACATAAACTACTTAAACCAATGTTTATTCTTGTTTTGGGTTTTCTGTAATTACCTGCCAAAGTTTGCATTGAGCAGGTTTAGATCCTTTGGCAAATTTCTTTTGTTTGCTTCCTTGACACAATTAACCTTAGCTGGTAGAGATAATGGTTAGAAATGGTACTGGGCAATAATTATAACAGCACGTTGTTTTTCAGATTATGAAAGTTTAGTTTGTTTTGATGTTTGAAATGTAAACTGCTCTCAAAACTTGCCTCCTACACTAATTTTATTATTGCTTGAATCTAGTGGAAGTTTTCTCAGAAATTATATAACTTGTAGTTTGGGGTTTTTTTTCCTCTCTGGAAGAATAAACTTTTAAACTAATTTGATTTTCTTTTCCTCTACATTATGAAATGAATATTGAGTTGCCTCTTTTTAGATTTCATGATGTCATGGTTAAAAGTGCAGTTTGTAAAACTGTATTTTGGAACAGGATAACTACTGTACTCTTCCAAGTTTCTTATCTGGAGAGGCTGGCTAAAAGTAGTCTAACTGGATTACATTGCTTTTCTTTTTAGGAGCCAAGGCATCTGCAGTTTTTCTGTGAATTCAGCAATAGTGATATGTACATGTCTTTAACAGGCAAAAAGATTTCTGGAGCACCAACAAACTATGGATTCTGCTTTAAGGTACAAGCTTATTATTCTGATACATATTAAAGCAAGGCACAGTTTTTAGGTAAGCTGAAGTTTCTTTAAGGCTTTGAAAGCAATATTCAGCTGTCTATTATAAAATAGGAGAATTAGTGGCTTTTATTTCAACAGGTATTATCTTCAAGATATGCTTTAATGCTAAAAAAATGTGCTGTGGCCTTCTAGCCTAACAAATCAGGAGGAAGCAGAGACCTGAAACAGCTCTGTGCAGATGATGAACAAAGTAGGACCTGTTGGATGACAGCAATTAGGTTACTCAAGGTAATTTTTCTGTGCAGAGTTAACTTCTTGCATAGGTTTGCTATGTGATATTTTGATGCTGTGAGTAGAGCAGTAACATAATTTTTAGTTTCCCATGCAATAGCAATATCAATTTTGTACTTTGAAAGCTTTTTTTTTTTCATCCCAACAAGCAGAGAGGGACCAAATTCCTGGAATCATTGTAGGGAATGGAATGATGCCTCAGTCCTAGAAATATTTAACATTAAGCATTGTGCTTCTGTGTAACCATGTTGAATTCAGTGAGATTGCTGAGTAATGTTGAACAAAGCAACAAGAATACACAAGAAGGGAAGTTTAATGTTTTTAAAATGTGACTGTTTGTGACAAAATAGGAATAGGCCAGTTGGTGTATTAAATGGGTAGTATTTAATGCACAGTGTACATTTATAAAGGCAGCAGCAACAATGATGATGTACATTTCCTTAGCCTAGCAGCTTTTGTCCCTGGTTTTTAATGGTAAAGAAAAGCGTGTGCTATCTTTTACATCTGAAAAACACCTTACTTGGCTTAGGCTTATCATTTAAGATGCTAACCATGTTATTTTCTGGTTTTAGTATGGGATGCAGCTGTATCAGAATTACATGCAACCATATCAAGGTAGAAGTGGCTGCAGCCCTTTGAATATAACACCTATGGTATGTCCCACAGTAGCTCCATGAATAAATACATGTTTCTGCCATTGTGCTCGTTTCAAGTAACTTGTGTCAGTTACAGCACTGACCTGCTCCTTCTAAACCTTGCATGTGCCAACGCTTGCCGAAATATTTAGGGCTGCCAGGGTTGACTAGAGTGCTAATTAATTAATTTCCTTAGAACAAACCAGTTAAAAGGCTTTTCCCCTTGTAAAATCTTCAGTATTTTAGGAGTTCATTGGTTTATTACTGTTGATCGGAAAGAAGATTTTGAAAATAAAGCAGCAGAAGTGTAAATGCATTAAAAGAGAAGCAAAGTGTTTAAAGTTACACATGCTGATGAATAAGAAGGTTGTAACAAATCCTTTTCAGTATACTTCCTCTTTTAATTAAAAAAAAATATATAAATTAAGTACTTTAGATGAATTTCAGCTGAATTTCAGCTGAATTTCAGATGAATTTTCAGTCCATTGACTGGACTTCAGAGAAAGACCATAACTTGGCAGATGGTCTGCCCTGTTTCAGAGAAAAACCGGCCTATACTAGATACTGTGTACATCTTCTAAGCCAGATAGTTGGGATTAGATGAGGTTGTCCTTTTCTTAATATCTTATGTTATCCCAGCTCTTTATGAGTCATTTGATTTCAGACTTTTTCATGGATGATTTTTATCCCTTTTTAGGTTTTTGTTGGCTAAATTGGATAAAAATTACTTGTTGCCGAGATCCGTGACAGTGATTTTATGCTGGATTTTTTTAGCTTTTATTATAGTTCTTGCTGATAAAATATCTAAGAAATGTATTTGCTATCACAGGTATTCACAAAAAGTAGTTTCTGGTGATCTTGCTAATAAGCATGGCTTATTAAGCATGTGCTTAATATGCTGCCCGTGTCCTTAGTTTGTGTCATGTGAAGCTCCTGCAATATCCAGCTGCTGCTGTTATGAGGGGTCTGGGAGCCATCACTGATCCTCTCCTCTTCACTGTCGTGTGCATTTTAGCTCCCATGGCTTCTAACAGGCAGAATCTGTACCCACTGCTAACAATGGCACTGTTTTTCTACTTGTGTATGATTCATGAGTTAAACAGCAAATTGAATAATCTGAGGATTAAGTGCACATGCTAATGAACATAATTCATAAGGAAGCCACTTCCACATTTCACATTCCTTTATTTCTCAACCATGTCAGCTACAAAGACTTCTCTCCACTCTGCTAGAGGCAAACATTTTCTCTTATTTTGCCCTTGTTTTTTTACTTTTGAGAAGTTCTTTACAGGTTACAGTTACTCAGACAGACCTTAGTCCACAGTGTCAAGAATTACAGTGAACTACAGAATTGCTCTCTTCCATTTCTAGTTATATCCATGCTTGTAACCAAGCAAAAACAAAACAGAGCTGCTCTGGTTTTGGACTGGGAGGCTTTGCTAACCCTACAGAAATCTGGGCCTCTTGTGTCCAGATGTTGCTTTAACTTACAGAGTGCTAGAATGCTCTTTTATTTATTAGATATTCCAGTGCCTGCCAACATTTGAGCCATTGCAATCCCTATAAAACCTGATTTTGTAAACCTTGGTTTCTGAGAAACATTTTGGTGATTTTTAGGACTGTTTTGTCAAACTTCAGTGTTCTTACTCAGTTACAAATTTTATCTTGACTGAGAGAAAAAAACACAAGCATTTTTTTATAACAGATGCTGCAGTTATTGAGTCTGTGATTAGAGTTAGAAGGGATGGATTAAAATAGAAGCTGTACTCCATAGAAATTGCTGTTTTCAATGCTTAAATATGATAAACTGAATAGAAGTTTATATACCAAAAATATAAATGTGACATATTTCTAATGAAATATTTTGAATATTTTAAAATTTGATCATTATGTATAATAATTTTGTATTTTACCTTTTTTTCCCTGTTACTTGGACATGTTAATAACAGTTTCCTGACTTGTTTTGACATGCAAAGGGCTAGTTATAGTTAAAAATATAAATATGGTTTATGGTAAAGTGATGTATTTATCATCCCTTGCAGTAATGCAAAAAGATGATCTGTCCTGCCAGACTGTAAAATTGAGCTTTGCAGCAGCATACTGGAATTACAAATGCTCTCTAGGGTAAAACGAGTTTGGTTCTGATGGGAAACACTGCCAATACTTGAAATATCACTTACAAAACATAATGTTTTCTCAGAAGCTCGCTATTAAATGATGAATCTTGTAAAAAATGAGCAAACTAAATTTATTTTTCTTTGTTGCAGAGAAGCATTTCAGAAAATTCTTTAGTAGCAATGGATTTCTCAGGACACAGAAGCAGAATTATAGAAAATCCAACAGAAGCCCTTTCAGTTGCAGTTGAAGAAGGATTAGCATGGCGGGTATAAACACCTTTGATTTATCAGAAGAGTATTTTCTGGTTTGGGTTTTTTTTTTCTTTTTGTTTTTTTAACAAAAGAGCTTTGAAGTCATGTTTTTGCTTCTCTCTCATACAGAGGAGAGGGTGTCTGCGACTCAACTCTCATGGTAGTCCTATTGCCATGCCTAACATGGGTATGTCTGAATTAATTCCTTGCCAGAGAAATGCAATAACTGGTTCTTTCAATAAAGGGAAAATGGTTTTTCACTGATTTTTTTTTTTTTCTACAGCTATACACAGATCTCAGTCCTGGTTTCATCATAAAATCTCAAGAGAAGAGGCTCAGAGACTTATTTTGCAGCATGGACTTGTAGATGGGTAAGTTAATTCTTTGCATAGCTTCTCTGAGACGTTTCTAACCAACAACTCTTATTTTCATGTGCCTCTCATTGTGGGGAGGTGGAGGCAGGAGGAGTTTGCACTTACCTAATAGGAATAAAAATTCTTTTATATAGGGCTATCTGGGGATCAATTGGTTGTTATTTTATATCATTTGGAAGCAATGAAGTGGTGATCTAAGACTTTGATTCTGTCACTGACTGATTACTTATGTCTGTTCAGAGCCAAGCACTTGAGCTGTGTCTTTGCACAGTATTCTCTGGGAACTGTCAAGCTTGGCACCACTGTCTTTTGTATCTCTATTAGTGATGAAAGAATAAAAGTCTGAAAAAATTATTCTAAGGTAACATGCTGGGACAGACATTGGAAAAAAATATGTTTTTTTCTCATGCATTGACTACAAATTGTGTCATCCTTTAATAGTAAACAGTGTTAGGATAAGACTTTAATTTTTAAATATTTTGTTTAAATATTAATTAAAAATGACAAAGCAAGTAGGTATTTTATGTTAAAATCCTCCTGCTTTTCATTCCTGCATTTTTATCCTTAGTCCTGTATGAAATGTAAACTTGCGCCTCCCTCATTTAATGAGTAATTCCATAAAAATCTCAGTTTCTTTGAGTCTGTTACCATATAGATACCTGGAACATCAGATTGCTGGTTAAATTCCTTCAGTTTTAGATTTTTTAGATTAAGTACGTTGTAGTGCTGTCTTCTAAATCTACAGAAAGGGCTCCAGGGAAAAAAAAGTAAAGGGGAGGAAAGGGAGACAAACCCAGTCATAATCAGCACAAGGATGGTTAATTGGACTTTCACTTTTGTATTTTTAAATTGTTTTTTTTAAATTTCTGAGGTCTTGTTTTTAAGCCTGGCTTATCATCTTGAAGCTGGTTCTGTGCTCTGCATTTATTTTTGTATTTGTTACAAGAGAGGGACAGGACATGGGGATGAATCCAACATGTATTTCTGAGCAGGAGGTCATTCTGGGCCCGATGCATCTTCCAGCGTATTTCTTACACACACAGGGTTTGAAATGAGAAAGTGAATACCTTGCTAGAGTTGAGTTAGTACAGGGTTGTTTATGTTGTACTCTCAGAGCCATTCTTAGCTGGGCGTTGGGATTTTGAGGAGGATGATACTTTGTGTGGACTGCCTAGAACTGACTAGAATGTTGGTAGTAGGAGTGCTCACATGCTGTTAGATAAATATTCAGGAGTTACAGTGAGGTGATGAACAGATAACATCATGTGACTAATGCTGTGCTTCTTTCATGAGCTGAAAGCATCAATTATCACCTGAAATACGGCCATTTTTAATGGGAATAATAAGACTTTAGTTTCTGGGAGAGGAGGCAGAGAACATAATCCATATTGAGCCTTTTAAGAGACTCCAAGCAAGGAGTTCTCATGCAGATGTGGCAAGGGAGTAGGGGCTCTGTAATACCCTATGTACCAACAAATATGTGGTTCACGATGGCTTGTAGAAGATAAGGAGGTGATCATATAAACCAGCTACAGTAGTTTCAGTATTTGGATAACCCAATAACAGAATTAGAGACAGGAACGATCTTAAGGCATGCTGTGAAGGAATAAAGTTTTTGGATCTACTGTTCTGGTGTTAAACCAACTTTTATAAAAAAGTTTATGAAGCAATATTGTAGATTTTATCTTTTACTCCCTAAAGTACGTTTGAAGACTTTTCAGTGATAAATGGTTGACAGGATTGCAAAGTGATCAGCATTTGGTTGATGAAAGGGATAAGAGCATTACCAAAAGGCCCATGAAAAAGTGCAACTGGCCATTGAGAGAAGTTGATGGAGAAGTTGACTGGAGTCATCCAGCATGTCTAAAAAGCTCCTTCCAGCCAACATTTCTGAGATTCTGTGAACTACAACCCTTTCTTCATAATAAAGCTTTTAAAGGTTCTTTGACAGCTAAAGTAGGTCTATTTTGATTATGTTAGAAAAGAATAAAAATCTTTTTATCTGAGGGAGAAGAAATGTTGCTAACATGTGTGATGAAACAAGGACAAAAGTAAGAAAATGTACTTTAAAAGAACTAATGAATGGGAACATAAATCCTAATCAAAGTGATTACATTGTGTATCTTTTAATGTGGATCATACTAATTGGGTGTCGAGACCCCATTTTGAATATTTGCAAAGTGGCACATTTTTACAGCGTCTTTTTTCTGAATAAAACGAAGCGCCCGTCATTAACGACAAATACATCGAACAGTGCCGTTAATGCAGAGAATCCAGGGGATCTGCGGTAACAGCTGAGAATCTGCTCCGTGTCCCGGGGAGGGTGAGAGCCCGCTAGGTGGTGGGAGCGAGCCGTGCAGCAGACCCCGCGCTGCCGGCGCTCCGCCCGTCCCTGTCCCTGTCCCTGTCCCTGTCCCCGTCCCTGTCCCCGTCCCCGTCCCCGTCCCCGTCCCCGTCCCTGTCCCCGTCCCTGTCCCTGTCCCTGTCCCCGTCCCCGTCCCTGTCCC
>VZRO01003886.1:638623-726304 GCA_013397915.1 Daphoenositta chrysoptera | reverse complement strand
TCCCCGTCCCTGTCCCCGTCCCTGCCCGTGCCCCTGTCCCTGCCCCTGTCCCTGTCCCCGTCCCTGTCCCTGCCCCTGTCCCTGCCCGTGCCCAGGCAGAGCTGGCAGCAGCCCTGGGGAGTGACTGCATTAGGGACAGGGCTCCCAGCCACACTGCCCAGCAGTTTGGACAGAAATGGGAATGATTATGGACTCCAAATTCCTTCATTCCAGATAGCTTCTTACTTTGTAAAAGCAGAACTCTGAAAAACTGTAGGAATTAAATTAGTAATTTGAATCCATGCCGGTAGTCAATGAAAACCCACTACAAACATTTGGCTGGTTATTTTTCCTTGAAATTCTTTCTTTTCATGTGGTATCTGGGCTCTCATTTCTGGTGTGTGGTGGGGCAGTTGCAATTAGGTGGTCACTAATGCTCACTTGATTGATGCCTGCGATTTTGATACCAGTCAATTTTGCCCATTCCTTTTGTGTCCTGAGAAAGGAGCACACTTGCCCATGGCTGTCCCTCCATTTCCCTTGTTTGGTGCATTGGTCAGCTCTATCTGTCCCAGACCTGCACAGTACAGGCAGTTTGGACACTCTCCACTGCAAATCTATCAGGTTCTTCCCTGTCCTCTAAACTGTTCTCTGCCTGTATTCCAAACCAGGTGATTCAATGAAAACTGTCTCATGCTGGTGATCATTCTTTGCCTGTACCAAATTATTCTACCAGGACTATGGCAAAAAAAAAAAAAAGTTATGTTTGTGCATGTTCTGGCTGGAATGGGTTATCAGTGAATTAGTTACAGTGGCACTGTTGGCCATTCAGTGTCATGATTTGAATAATCATGACATAAAGCAAGCAGAGTGTAGCTCTGTCTCGCTGGGAATTTTGCTGCTGTGCAGAAATGAGAGTGCATTTATGAGGATTGGCCAGATGTGAAAAACATTCTGGTGTGTCTTGCATTACCTGTTCTGTAAAATTCCTGTTTAACTACCTTTTGAATTTTTCTTATAATGCTTTAGAAAGTGATTTAGAAAACTCGAGTTTTCTCGATTCAAGAGTCCAAAGAAAGATTTTGCTCAAAGCACAAACTTTGAGGGTGCTTTTCTGTCTGAAGAGATGTATTGTAATTCTATGCAGTGTAAAAACTAACGCCTACAGTGTCATTTATTCTGAGAATGCATGTTTTTCACATAATAGACAAGGTGAAGAAGAATTTAAGAGTTAAGTATTCCCAGTGACACATTTGCAAAGAAATACTGATTAAAAGCCTAACTTACATAATTGATATTATTTATGCTTTTCACTAATACTTACTGTAATGAATTTAGAACAATTTTAACTGGATGTTTACAAAAAGATTTCAAATGATCTTACTTTGAAATTTTTCAATCTCTTCTAGGGTATTCCTGGTACGTGATAGCCAAAGTAACCCCAAAACATTTGTATTGTCACTGAGTCATGGATTAAAAATAAAACATTTTCAAATTGTACCAGTAAGTAAGTTTTTTCAGTTTATTTATGGAGTTGTAAAACCAAACAACTGAATAACTGTAATAGAATATTGATGGATTTTTTCTTCTTTTGCTCTTTTATGGAAGATGTAAACATAATATCTGTATCAGTAAATATAATTACTATTCTTTAGCAGACTTGAACATTTTTGAGTTTTGCTGTTTGATTTCTCCTAAAGCTTGACTATGAAATCCTAAAAAGTTTCTTGAAAAACAAAACATATCTATTTCAACTGGAATAGAAGCAATCCTGATGACATGGAAATCATGTATTAATAGAGTCATGTTTCCTTTTGACTTCTCAGTATGTAAAAATTTCTAAGTCATCTCTTTTGGACTGCCTAAGATGTGTGTCCATATCTCACTGACTCTTCTGTTCAGGATAGTATCAATATTTGTAGTCAAACATATTTTGTTGACTTCTCTTCTTGTTACTGTGGTATATTCATGTTCAGGTCTTCTTCAGGGGAACAAAAAAAAAATTCCTTATTTAGTCCAGCTGTTTTATAGGTAAGCTGAAATTTCCTAAGCTGAAATCATATTTCTGTTGACTTTTACTGAAAATACTGTCCAGTTCTCCTGCCAGAATGGTCAGCCATCCCCATTGCTTCCACTCTCTTACAAGGTGGTTTATGTGGGTTTCTTTACATGCTGCTTCTCCTGAGATGAGAAGCACTTGAGCATTTTGTGTTTTGGCCACAGATACTTGACATAACTGAGCAGCCTCAGAGCTTTTTCATCTCTCTTTGCAACCTTTATTCCAGACCACATAATACTCTAGCGTCCATGTACCTTCCTGCTGATGTTGCTAGCAGATTCCTCTGTTTCTCAGTAGAAATTAGTTAAGTGGCACTTTTTTTCTGTTTTTGATCTGTTGATTCCCTATGATCATTTACCAAATTTCTGTATGCCTTACCTAGGGCTTGTAGCTGATATCCTCCCCTAAAAAAAGTTTGTGTAGAATAAAATGGAAGGAATTATTTGAGAGGACGGAAGAAGTGGATCAGTGGTAGCTTGATGAATTGTCCAGGATTTTGTTGTGTTTAGGTGCAGACAATGGAGGAGTCCTTCATCCAAAAGTGATAGCTATGCCCTGGATCCCATGGGATCATCAACATATAATCCATGATAAGAATCTCAGGTGTAAGATCTCTATGCATCTATTGACTGTAGTCACTTCTAGTATTTACTTTGGTATAACTGTTGTGTGGCTTAGAAAACCTTCTGAACTCCATACAAAGAGTGTATGACTCTACTTCATTGAGATGTCCTTTAACTCTCAAATTTAAGAGACCACTTTTTCTTTCCCTATCAGGAAACAGACCCTCTCTTCTCTAAGCACAGATGTAGCAGGAAGCTGCAGTTATCTGCAGTTTCCTCTGAGATGGATGATTCTCTTCTTCCCTTCAAAAGATTGTGCTAAAACCTTGCTCTCCTGTTGTGGGATCTTTGGAGGAACCAGGAATTCTTTGTTTTGATATAATTGTCTACAGACTCGGGTCACATTTTCCATGCTGTTCATCAAGGAGACCTGTACCACTTCACTGTGAAACTTGACTTACTTGAAAGAAATGTTTTTGAATTGTTTTTTAAGTAAAGCAATTTCTCCTATGCTAGTAACCAGAAAAAAAAAAAATCTGGGATGAGAACTGCTTAATCCAGAGAGAGTATGTCAGCATGGAAGCTGTTTGTCCCACAAATATCTGCATATTTCAGTTCCTCTCTGTCAGTTTCTGGTTGCATTCAGCAACCATTCATTCCATTCTAAATACCCTGACTTAAACGTGCTCTGTTTTTGCTAGAACAGTACCCTTTAAAGATTTCAGAAAATTGTTGTTTAAAGGAGGAAGGGTTTTGGTTCCAGTTGCTGGTGATCTAAATGAAGTGTTCATTTTCTAAGAAACAAGGCATTTCGTATTACTGTAGTAAATTCATAGCTTATTAGTTGGAGATCAAAAATTCTCTTTGAATTTCAAATTCGACTGTTTTTCTAAACTCTTGCTTGTTTCCAGCTGTTGTAAAGGCAGGCTTTCCTACTAAATGTAAATAAATAATGCCATTTAGAAAGCCTTTTTGCAAGGTAAAAGCAATTCAATCTCTAAATACATTATTTTTTTCTTGTATTTTAGGTTGCTTCAGGTTATGCTGCACTTGAAAATGTCTCTTTTTAGATAGGGTATGCAGCCTGCTAGTTCATGCCTCACCCATGTTAACAGGTGCCTCATGTTAACATTGGTAGCCTGTGCAACAGGTATTGCAGGTGGGTAGTAGGGAATTGATTGTAAAAAGTTCAAAAGGAAATCTTTGGGATACATTTGGGATCCTGTACTGTGAAAATTGGAGAGCTTGTGAGTTTAAAGGTATTTTTTAGCCTTTATACTCTGAGCTGATACAAGTTCACTTCAGTGTATTCTGTCCTGAAATTTTGTCCATATGAAAGATGAAGAGATGATAACACAGTTCTGGGAGTGTCTTTTTCTAATAAATGTTCTCTTATAACAGCCTTCTTAGCTTGCAGAAGATGCTAGGTTCTTGGGCAACAGAACTTCAATGTGAGTTTTTACTTTGCAAAATATTGATAGCTTTAGAATTAGCAATCTGTCTGGTATTCATTTCAAGTATTCACTTCTGGTATTTCATATTCAAGGTTTGGAATTAACTTGTTAGGAGGATAACAGACATTTGAATTGTTAACTCTCCTTGCCTGCAGTGTGTTGGAAGGAAAATTGCATGCATAAAGAAAGTCCAGTGAATGATAATCCATTATCAGGTTCTTGGCTGGAGCACAGGAGTTTACACACTCACACACTGGTAGTTCCTTAACTAGCAGTGTTTGACCTGGTTTGACCAAAATCTGAGAATAAAGAAATTACAAACTACTTCCAGACATGGTAGAAAGGGGTAGAATAACCAGGAGTCATAAGCAGTTCAACAGCTGCTTCAGATAAAACATCTTAATTACAGGTAAGACAGCTAATTACATCTTCTCCCTTCCCCTGTATTCAAGTTGGGTAGTTGCATCTTTCCCTAGCACACCATCTGCTACTCCATGCTAGCCCTCCTTCAGGATCCTCTGTTCATTACTTTTCCAACCTTATAAAGTATCTTTTTTCCCCTTTTTAATAATAGTTTAAATAGGTTTTTTCACCCTATATTTACATGAATACCAATTATTCACTACTTCACTAATCCTCTTGATATTAGACATATCAGACAGTAGAGGAACTAAATCAAGAAATTACATAGTCAGCAGTGCAATGCAAATTGTGCAAGAGCTAACATTCAGGAACTTAGAAGAGGGAAATACTGATGGCAAATTTTTAAGCATCTAAAAGTCAAAAGGAATCTTTCAAGGTACCTACTGAAGTTTCTTCTTTCTCTTCTGTATCTGTGCTAATCCATGTGTTTGGAGCTGCAGCAATTCTTCCTGCTACAACCAAGAACGTACTCCTAGAGCAATGGTGTTACTCTTGTGATGGGCAGTGTCCTGTGTAGCTCACACCACCCAGCACACACTGCTGGTGTGTAGCCTCATCACACCCTGCAAAAGTGATAGAAAGTCTTGGAGTGAATGGAGCAAAGGTTGGAATCTATGAGTAGCTTCAAACCTGTGTTTTTCATGTCGCTCTGTGAGAACTAAGGGTTCATATTAATAACTCCAGGTGTCATTCCAAAGCAAAGGCATGAAGTAGTACTCTTAGTGCAGAAAGCGTATTCCTACATTGGTTTAACTGTTCTTTCCTTTTAGGTACTTGAAGTCAAATAATACATTGTTTTTCTGTTGTTTATTTTTTGTGTAAATGATCACTGTATTTTTCCTGCTCACAGTAGTTGTGAGATCATGAATATATTGGTCTGTAAGGACACGTCTCAAACATGTATTGCAGTCAGAAAGAAATACCATAGCAAAAGAGGATTTTACTGAATCTTGTTTTTCCATTTTTACAGTTGGAAGATGATGGGAAGCTATTCTATACCCTTGATGATGGTCATACCAGATTTACTGATCTCATCCAGCTAGTGGAATTCTACCAACTTAATAAAGGAGTACTGCCTTGCAAGTTAAAACACTATTGTGCACGAATTGCTCTTTAACCAAAGCATTTGTTGTTTCATCTGAGGGAAAGGAAGATACTAGTATACTTTTTCCCCTAAAGGCAATTTGTATAGCAAAAAGGGGGGGGAACCCATTACATTGTAAAGATTCTATGTTTAAGCTGCAAAAGAAAAATTTATATTCTATGTAGATAAGAACCTTCCTTTGTGATTGTCACAGCAAAATTAACTTTATGGTTTTGAAAAACCATTCTTTCCAATGTAATTCTTTAGTGTTGTCTTGGACTTTCTGGGGTTTTTTTTCAACTGAAAACAGTTTTGAAAAATATTGTGTAACTCCTGCAAAAATATAACTGAAGGAAGATCTTTGTTCTTAGGTTTAAAATTAACTTTTTTCTCTATTAATGGTTCTCATAATTTCTGTTCATCACATAAAAGAACAACATTTACTGTGGCAAGGATAAGAAGCTGAACTGCACATTTTATTTGTAAATAAAATGAATAAATATTTTGCACTATATTTTTGAATGCTACTTTGAGGATTATCATATCCAAAAAGTGAAAAATCATTAAACCACTTAAAACTGCTCAGTTGTATTGAGTTGTGCTATTCTTGTAATATTTTAAAGGATTTTTTTCTCTAATCTAATGACTAAATCTAAATCTTTATACAGAGCTGGACTGGCACTTACTTCCCTGCGAAATGTATAAACATGCATAAATTATTACATAGTGCATAATGTGGTTTAGTGTATACCTATAATCTCTGACACAAAGAGAAGCAGAAAGACTTGTTAAGTACTGTGGACCTATGAACAGTTGAGGAGGAAATCAATTTCAATTGCCCTTAAAAAATAAAGGTAATGTTATAATAGTTGCAAATTAACAATAATTTACAATACTTACAATTAAAGGTAAATCCAGTGGACTTTGCTGAAAACCTCATAAAAGTATATTTGCAGTTAGTTCCTAGCTTATTTTATTATTTATGACAAAATAAAAATGTCAATGTAGCTACCAATCAAGCAGTCTTTTACAGCTTACCAAGTGTCTAAAATTCCAGCTAAAAACAACTATGCCATTAGACCAAGTCAAATTTTGGACCACAGCATTAGAAGTAATTTTGGCATTTGTGTTTTGAAAGAGAGTTGATACTGCTGCATCCTTGAAGAAAAACTTGAGTGGAATGAGACTGGGACTGACAGAGTGACAGACTGAGCACCCCGATGCTTTGCTGTCCAAGAGATTTGATCTTGTTATGATGGTTCAGGACGTGTCACTGGGTATCTTTACATGGGGTAAGGGCTGGAGTAGAAGTGGTGTTTGAAGATGGGCCATCCCACTGGCATACTGCTGCATCCTTGAAGAAGAACTTGAGTGGAACGAGACTTGGACTGACAGAGTGACAGACTGAGCATCCCGACGCTTTGCTGTCCAAGAGATTGGATCTCGTTACGATGGTTCAGGACGTGTCACTGGGTATCTTCACACAGGGTAAGGGCTGGAGTAGACGCGGTGTTTGAAGATGGGCCATCACTGACCCCAGCTCCCCCTTCCCGCTGCTGCCGGGGCTCCCTGAGGGTCGGGCAGAGCGGCGGTGCTGCTGTGGGAGGTGGCGGGAGGGAAGGCGAGGGCGGCCTGGGCCCGGCGCGGAGCCAGCGGGCCCCGAGGGCAGCAGGGCCAGGAGGTGCCGGCTGAGGAGGTCGCGGCCGTGGAGCGCTGGAACAGTATGGAAACTGCAGCCTGTGGTTTTGTTATTGTGTGTCTCTGGAAGGCAAGCATAATAACGTAATACTGTGATACTTAATTTACCGACTTGATCCACACATCACTGACCTTTTCCTCTGGTATGCAAATGCAGTTTTTAAAGCTCATTAAAAAAGCAACTCTTCCTAATGTGTACCAAAGATGCAACATATGTGGTGCCTAAGCTCATTACATTAGGAAAGCCTTGTAAAACTCTTTACAGTCTAATAAATTTAACTCTTAAACCTCAAACGTAATTTCAAATTGTACTGAAAAAAAAATCATTTTAATTAAATCCTCTTCAGGCTGAGTCTAATAATGTGATTGCTTCTCAGGTAGCTTTATTTCAGATGTTGGTGTAGAATAAGGACAAACTTTCTCTGCATCCCTTTTCTTTTAATCATCTCTTGACAAATGAGTTGTCTGTTGTAGTCCATTTCTACTCGGACATGTGAAAGCTTTGCTATAATTTTTATTTGTATTTAGGTATGCATGCTTGGCAGAGAAGCCAGCTGCTCAGTGAGTGAGTACCTGTCTTTGGACCTATCAGAAAAGAGAAGAGAATGTAGGGATTATGTCACATGGTGGAGAGACATCTATCATCAAGAAGCTCTGCCTTCTTTTTCAGTTTTTGTTTCGCAAGTGAAATTGAAAAAAATTTAAAAAACTAAACCAAAATAATTAAAATAAAAAAACCCCAAGTATAATGAAGTATTTCTTAATGAGGGTGGGATTTGGACACTTGAAAATTTTTAACTGTCAAGTTCAAAGCTTTCTTACATTGCAAAGCATTTCTGCCTGCATTTTGACAGCTCTCTTAATAAAAATCTAAACTGAAATGTTGTTGAGAATACATCTCTTTTATATGTATATGTATACCTTTCATGAACTCTGGTTGTTTATGACTATGTCAGAAAAAAACAAACCCATAAAACTAATAAAATCTAATTTGGTGTTTAAATGACTTCACAGGCTACCTCCTTGTTTAAATATTACGGAAGAAACAAACATGAAGGAGGTAGTCTGAATGTGTAAAAGCAAAGAACCCAACACCACCCCTCAAAAATAAAATATTCTGATATGCCAGACTTCTTCCAGATGTACTAAATGTGGTACAAGCAGTTGATATGTGACTTTCAAGATCCTTGCTAGCAACCTGTCAGAAAAACAGCAAGGAATTTCTATGAGATCACCCAGGATATGTCTGACCATAAAGTTTTTTGAGGGTGTAGGCAATGCTATTTAGACAGAATTTCAGTGTGTCAACTGTCACTTCTAATTAGCAATACTACACTTAGGTGCCCACCTTCACAAAGAGAATTGGCTAATCAGGAGTTGTTAACAGCTCAGGAAGAAATCAGTACTATTTTGGGCAAGCCAGTCTATCTGTCTCCAACATTTGCTTCTCTACAAAATGTGGGCAATGTTATATCTACCTCAGAGTGTTTAAGGACTGTTTTTTTTTAAAAAAAAAAAAAAACAACAGAACAACAGAACCTGGTGTTATTTGCAGAATGTCTTTTTTAATACTTACAGAAATGAAAAGTTTTTTACCTTGATGGAAAGTTAGTGCCAGAACACCTAGGTCTGAAGCACAGTGCTTGAAAAACTCTTCATGCTTCCTTCAGCTTTAAAATTTTATGCTTCTGTGAGTGTTTATATGTAGTGCACTGCCGAGGAAGAGAGCCCTGAGCTTGCCATGCAGAGGTACCAGCAGCAGCAGAAGTGCACAAGCCGAGCTTGCTGTCTGGGGTAATTAGCCCTGCAGGGGTATGCTCTCTGAGATGCGAGCTAGTGCAGAGATTGTGCTAAAGCTCAGCGTTGTATTTGTTGGCATGCCCTTTGTGCCTTAGTTTCCAATCTTAAAATCTTGGCTCAAAGGAGATTAAAAGTTAATTCACTGCTGTTTCATAACACATATACATACACGGCCGGAATTAAGGTTGCATGGGCAGCATTAAATGACATTTTTGAACTTCTGAGTGTTTTTACTTAACAGTCTTATTAAGTCACTTAATGAATTTTTTGAAATGTAGTAAGTCTTCGAGCCATCCAACTAAATGTTTTGAAAGAGAGCTTTAACCCCTTAAATAAAAGAGGATTATGTATGTAACTAACTACAAGTGGGATCTTTCAAGGATAATTGAATTTCTGTCAAATGTTGTCTGTTACATCCTGGTTTAAGAATTGTAGCATTTTGTGCTTCCCTGGGGGTAGAATTATTCTATAGCAGGCTTGGAGCATCTCAAGTTAAAATCAGCTTATTTCAAGAAAATAGCCTTTTGTTTTTTTGTCATGTTGTCTAAAAGCTACTCATCTTCATCTAAACAGAAGTCACTCATTCACTGTTTAGTTCTAACTGTTTAAACCTATTTATTAGCTGTAGCTTGCAAATCAATCTAGCATTTGTCTGTAAGAAATCTTATGCATAATTTTTGTTACCTTTATTAAATTAGTTTAGAAAAATACAAAGCAATTTACATCTTACATCAGCATTTCTGTTTGATTAGAAAAAATACTATTTTTACTGCTGTTCTGATATTTCAAAGTACTATTCTGGTACTCACACTGTAATGCATTCCATTTCTAATTTCAACTTTGTAGCTGAAATCATCGAAGATGGGACATACCCCATTACTTGAATATACTTGCAAGCTTTCAGAGGTTAAACACTTATGGTCTATGCATAATCAATGTGTATGGTAGTGCAATTAATGTTAACTTTAATGAAATGCATGAATATTTAAAACTTAATGAATCTGACTTTACAGCACGCTTTACAGCCTGGCTCACATATGTGAACAGTATTGACTGTTGGCCTCTGGATGTCAGCAGTGTATCACGAAATTCCTGTAATCAGCCGCTGTTTTCATGCTTCCTCCCAGAAATATCTGTGACTTGTGGTCTCTGCACACCTCCAGAACACCCAGTGCTTTTTCCTCTTATAAATTATTCACTCACTCTGTACCAATTAGTTCTACCAGTTGCTAGGTTTGTTATCAAGTTAAGCTTCAAGACAAGAACCTGAACTCAATGAGTGATTAAAAATTTATTAGCAGAGATGATTAAATATGCAGATAGTCTGTGAAGCTTGTTCTTGAAACCATTATATTACCTTTTTAATACTAATGATTTGTATAATTAATTTTATAAAAGCCTGAAAGTCTTTTAAAAAAATTCAGAGTAGGACATAAAAGGGAAGAGATTAAATGCAGAGGAGGCAGTGAACCTGAGCATTAAAACAGCTCATTCACATGTATAAGCAATAAAGTGATTTTCTTACAGGAATAGTTTGTGGTTTTTCTTCCCCTCTGCTAAGTTGATTATTTTATTAATCTTTTAAGCAATTTGGGAAAACTCTTATCAACTAGTGAGTCATATTTTCAAACTAGAACTTGATGTGATTAACACTGATAATACAGATAATTCCCCATAACTTTACAATTAAAACCCTATCAAGATGCAGTTCCTGCAACATTGAAGCACAGGCTGGATTTAGGCACGTGAGGAGGCCTTGGGCTTCCAAGGGGAGGAAGGTGGAGGTGCTTTAATGCCCCGCTGGGCCGCGTGGCCAGCGCCAGGCGATGCTTCCGAGCGAGGGTGGCCCTCAGCCCGCGTTCGCCCTCAGCCCGCGTTCATCCTCAGCCCGCGTTCATCCTCAGCCCGCGCTCGCCCTCAGCCCAGGCTCATCCTCAGCCCGCGTTCGCCCTCAGCCCGCGCTCGCCCTCAGCCCGCGCTCATCCTCAGCCCGCGTTCGCCCTCAGCCCCGCGTTCGCCCTCAGCCCGCACTCGTCCTCAGCTCGCGTTTCTGAGGGGCTGTGGCGGTGAGCAGGGCTGAGCAGGGCTGTGATTAGGGCGGTGAGCAGGGCTGTGGCGGTGAGCATGGCTGTGATTAGGGCCCCTCACAGCAGCCAGGCCTGTGTGGGGCGCGGGCAGCAGGGCCTCCCCAGAGCCCCCCGTGAGGGGAGCAGCCCGCCGCTGTTGGACCTGCAGGGCTGGCTCAGGAGCTGGGCCTCTCCTCCATTCCGCGGGGAAAGAAAACAAATGACTTTACTGCTCCCGAAGGCAGTAGCTGGAGCGGAAGTCAGTCCTGGGGCCAGGCTTGCCTTCCGTGCTCCTGAGGGAAGCGTGCCCTCGAGGCAGCAGCTATGGCGGCGGTGAGGGCAGGCTGCTGGTGCCAGCCAAGGGTGCTGGCATGGCACAGCCTTTGGCATCTGCTGGTACATGCAGAGGGTATGGGTTGGTTTGTGGCACCTCCGTGAGAGGTTTCGGGAGGTAATGAGACCTGGCCACACACTGGGAGCCGAAGTGGGCCGGGGACGGCTTGGGGTGAGCTGTGGGCTGCCATCGCAGCAGGGCAGGCAGGCTGGGGCGGGCAGTACAACTCAGCACTCTGCAGCAGGGACAGCCCAAGCTCTGTTCTACCCCTCTGCTTCCAGCTCTGCCTGGTGCAGTGCCACCAAAGACCACGGCTGATGGCCCCAGGCACACCACAGAAGTAAGTTGCTGTGGATGAGGCTTGAGGGAAGGTGGGAGCCTGCCCCAGCTTCTCCTGAGGGGCCTGGAGTAGGAGGGTGCTAGCTGAGTTGCCCTTAATAAATTTATGTGCGGACCAGGTAGTAGGTGTGTTATGCATTGAGGTTACGACGAATGGTGAGTGAACTTGCTTTTTTTTTTTCTTCTTTTTTTTTTCCTTCCTTCCTACCTCTCTCTCCTTAATACTGGGGCTTTGAGGTGGGGAGGGAGAATAATGAGTGGAGGTTGTCATGCTTATGTTCTGTTGCCCCTTTTTGTTTCTCTCTTCTTTTTATAAATTAGAGTGCCTTTGTTCTCAAGTGCTAAGCTCTGTGTAGTAGTATTTAGGCCTCAGTTCTGTGAAGTGCAGTGTGTGTTTCTAGCCCTGGCTGTAGAAGGAAACAGAACTGTATCACAACCTTTACTAGAATAAGACCCAACAATAGTATTTGCATTGCTATGCCCACTGAGCTTGCGTGGGTAGGAGCTCACTGGGGAAGGTAAGTCTAAGTAAAAATGATTGTTCTTTAGGTAGAATAGAAGGTGTGACTCTTTGATGGTGAGAAATTAAGACTGTGACCTAGGAGCTTCCTCAGCAGAACACAATCTCGGGAAGCATTGCTGCAGTGCTCTCGGAGATGCATTGACTCGGATGTAGAACTGTCCTTGCTCCTTTTTCTTGCTCTGAGCTAACTCAAAACACCACTTTTGACAGAGATACTTCAGCTTCCCCTTCTACTATACCAGTCCCCTACTTGGGGACAGGGAAGGAGCAGAGGAAAAAGCATTAGCTAGAGCAAGAATGTTGATAGAAAGAAGTTGAGAGCGCATTGACCGAGGTGCTTCCTGCTTTTCTCCTTGTGGCTGAAGCTGAACAAAGAAATGAGTGCTTAGTCTCCCATTCCTGAATATGGCATCGAATGCTATGTTGCTATGTGAGGTCATAAGTTTAGACTGGTTTTTAATGTCAGTGAAAACTTTCTAAAATGAAAAGAATCCTTAAACTGAGGGAAATGAAATTTATAATTTTAAATCCCTTTGCAATGTGAGAGAATGCAGGTGGGAGAAAAAACACATGAAGCTTTCACAGGTTGGGGTTGTTTCTTTTTTTGTTAATTTGTAGTTTGATGTGGTAATTTTTTAACAAAAAAAGCTTATTCTGCTAAATAGTGTGGAACTTTGCTATTGACAAATCTGCAGCCTATGCTAAATGTTTAAGTTCTGGGAAATAACTCATGGAAAAATATCTTCTGATGATGGATGTGAGGTCAACTATGCAAACTAAAATATTTTTTCCCCAGTTACATGGTATAGGGCTGTGGTGCTCAGACCATATGCATAGCTAGTTATTTTTAGGCATTTAAGGAGAATGTAAAGGAGGTGATATGTGTAGGAGGGTGGAAGGGTACTGAGAGAATTTTAAGAGATGCTAACACTTGGAACAACAATAGATATGCTATTGGAGTGATTTTTCCTAACCTGTACACATCACGTCTGGACGGGTTTGCTTCTGTACTGAACAATTAATGAAGTCCTCATTTCTGAAATGACGCATGTACTTCTTTGTGTGCTGTGCATAATGCTATGGATTTCAGTATGCTTAAGATAATGTGTGTAAGTGTTGGCAGGATCAGAGTAAAAGATGTCAAAAATAACTTGGAGGGCTTGTGGAAATTCACAAAGTGTAATAAGGTGATACTTCAATTGGTGCTGAAGTGGAAATTGTAGCTGGTATTATATTTAATGATGGACTGTGGTCACTGGGTTCACTGTGACTGAACAATATCCATCTCTATTTTTGAAGTAAATGAAGAACAGTATATGAAGTTGAACTAAAAATTAAGAATGGTTTTCTCTTGTATATTGATATTGCTGTTTATGCTTATTATCCTGTATTGTGTGTGCATAAGAAAAAAACACACTCAAAAAACCAAACCTCCCCCATGCTGGCCCTTAGCTTTCCTGCAAGAAAGAATTTACAGTAGAGATCTATATTTGAAGTGGCCTTGGTCTTGTGAAAGTGTAAGATGTATGACACTTTTAAAGAAAAAGTTCTTCATCCCTCATCACTATAGAGTTATGAACTAAAAACCATTAACGGAATGCTCTAATTATTTGTTTCTTTGCTAGAAATAAAACTAACATGCTAATTCAGAGCACCACCAGTACAGATGGTGCTTAAAAGGGCTTTCCCATGGAAAAGAAGTACAGCTGAAGTGTATTACCCCTTGGTAAAGATAATGGAAGTTTGCAACAAACGAGTTCTGGGTTGTTCTGTGGTGAAGTGAAATGGTTATTTGTCTGCAGGAATGTGTGTTCCACTTCTGCTTCTCCTTCCACTTGAAATAAGGCCATATCACTCAGCATGGATTTAGAAACACAAGGGAAGAAGGAATATGCTTTTGCCATCTCATTTATCCAAGGAGTTGCAAGAGTGTTAACTATTGATGTTCTTCTTGGCTTTCAACTTATGTTGTCTTCTGTATATAATTATTTTTGATTATATTTTTATTAGTTGCAGAAATTAATCTCTCAAGTATTTTTTTGTCAGTTATTTATCTTCCTAGATATTTTCCTATAGAAAAGAGGTTTGTAAGTTCTCTGAACAAATTTTTTATGTAATCTGGAAGGAGTATTGGTTCTGTATCTGCAGTTGCTGAATCTAGTACTGAAAGCATGATATTTAATGGATTCATGCACATGTACTGTTCAGAATGTTTTCAAAGTTGTAGCAGTAAGAGAAATGTGTATTTGATTTTATATAGATTCTTCACAAATGAATATGATGGTGGAGAAATTCTGCTAGATTAGGTTATACAGACCAAAAAAAAAAAAATCAGTCTTAAGGTAACTGACTAACTTTATAGTGGAGTGGTTTGCCTTTATAGTGTATCAGAGTGGTTGTAGAGAGCACAAGAGAAGAAAAACTAAACACAGAGGGATCTTCCAAAGAAGAGAACAGTGATGATGGATCTGGAGGAAACAAGCTCCAGGTAAAAGCTGGAGAACTATGGCAGTTTACCCAAGTGGTCTCTGGCAGTTTGAACCCTGAAAAGCAGAAAAGTGAATGAGAAGATGAAATGGAATACATTAGAAAAGAACAACTACTTGAGCTGCCTGGGGCAGGGGAGGAGTCTTAATCTGTTTGACCCATAATTGAGACATTCTTTCTAGGATGTGTATGAATCTGAAAATCCTCACCAACCCTGTCAGTGACTTGTGGAGCCTCATGGAGCAGTTCTGAGTAAGTGAAACACTGGTATTTTTACTGGGTAATTCTCAATTCATCACTCGGCAGCCTGATGTTGTGGGGGAGGTTTTGTTCTGAGGGCCTTGTGTGTATTACCTGAATCTAAACATCTTATGGTCTGCCTAACAGAAACAATATAAACTGGAGGCAGGTGGAGAGATGGTGAGACAAAGAAGTGGGGTGTACACGTTCTATGGGTTGCAATTATGAGGCCTGAGCAAAGATGAAGAGATTAGTAAGAAGTCTTATTTCTATTTACTAATATGGCATCATTTGGTGATGGTACGTAATTGTAATTAAAACGCAGCTGTCTTGTGATTCTTTTCTGGCTTAGGTTTCTTATGCTGAAGATATGGATCTACACTTGTTAGGAGTTAGCTTTGACAATTGTTACTTGAAAGTTTCATTGGAAGCTGACTTTGAAGTGTTGAAGTATTTGAATGTGCTGTGAAGTTTACTTTTAAACTTTGCTGTGATATCTCTGTTGAAGAGTAGCTTAGATATTTTAAAAAAAAGTAGAAAGGTGGAAACCACATATGTAAGCATGTTAACTTTTTATTAAAAGAAATCATTCCAGGAGACCTCATTAAGCCAGGACGATATTCTAAAAGTGAATATACATGTTGACAGCTACACCCATAAATTTGAAAACTGCAAACATGTTCAGCATAAAAGCCATTTTTGAAAAAAGCTGTTGCTCTGCCCCTGTACTAATTTAAGAATTGTTCATTCATTCTGATTTTTATAGTTTCTTTTCACATATATAATTGGGACAGTTTAAAAAGTACTTTATAGAATCTTTCATGATGTCACAGACTTCATAATGCAGATGATTATTTTTAAAAATGCACATTTTACATACAGGCTCAACATATCAAATAAGCTCAGTAATTCCATTCTTTTCTTTTTTAAACAAACGAAACGACCTGTCTATAAACTGTACCTCTGTGCAGTATTCTTGCAAAGAATTTGTGTCCCAGGAATCAGGATGTGAGTTAAAATTGCTTGGCTCTAGCAGTGGGTTTGGTGAAGAGGTTCTCTTGTTCTATTCCTGCTCTATCTGGACATACAATCGTCCTCACAGGCAGCACAAGATTGTCTCAGACAATCTCTTCTTTTGGTGCCTTTCTGCCACAGGACATTCAAGGCACACCCATATTTAAGATGGTTTCAGTAAAGCAGGGACTTCACAGCCATGCAGTTTGTAGAAGTGTAATTGGTACAAGAGGGAGATGAGTATTCTGCCTGTGGATGCAGATTCTGAGGCAAAATAAACAATCAGTCCTGACCTCAGGTTTGTTTTCTCACTGCTGTGGGAGGAAGGAGGAGGAACAAATCACTTGGTCTGCTCTGTGTGGGTGGAACCAAGATGGTATTTAGAAGATAGAATAATTTTAAGTGAAGATCAGTAATGAGAAATCCCATCAGAAAGAGCACAGGAAGATGGCAGAAAGTCATCAGGTGATGGAGAGGATCTGAGCAAGGGACAAGACCATGGCTTGAAATGGTTCTTGGGCATTAAGAAACACAAAGNGGGTCCTTTTTTTTGAGTAGGTAGGTATTTTTGTGGTTACTTTTCATATTTAAGATGTGTGTGTACAATCTAATTACTTGTATTTTGTCATATTTAGCAAATAGCTTCTAGGTTCTACATGGTAATACTTTGCTAGGGAAGGATTTGCAATTCATGCTTAAATGTGTGTTACCTTAGATCTTCTGACAAATGGCCGGGACTGTGTTGTTTTCCCTACTGCTTGAATTAAAATATTCTTCACAGAAAATACAATTCTCTGAATTTCTATCTGGGCAATGATGTAATAAGGAACAGGAGAGAAAGAAATGGTGCCAAAAATAATTTGATGACACTTGAGATGAATCAATACCTTGCCAACAGAAACAGTATTTATGAGAGAGATTTTGATACATTGACTGACCTCTGTCAGAGTGTAGTGGTTCAAAACTTTTGATAGGTAGATAGTATATTTACATTGATGATAAATGAAAGACAGAGGTAGTACTATCTTCAAGGATTCACCTTAATATGTGCATATTCACATATTGACAGGACTCCACTTAAGACTTTGTCTTCACAGCCAAAAACCCTGGTTTTGCTACAGAAAGGCTGTCAGGTATTTAGCACTGCAGAAAATAAATCTGCACAGAGTAAAGGAAGTAACAAACTACAGAGTTCTTGGATGGTACTGACACAGAATCTTTCTAATGAAATTAATTGCTGACATAGTTGTGCTGTTTCTTGCCTCCTCCAGTCTAACTGAATGCAAGCTCCTCAAACAGGCTTTTATTAGTGAATATTAGTGGAAACCATCTGGTAAAGGAGAATCTGTGCAAAGCATTTCTTTATCTCTAATTAGTCTCAAACAGATTCTCATCTCTTATTATACTGTATGTTATCTGTGGGTAGTGGGAAGAAGAATAAGAGTAAATTGATATTCAATCAAGTGTGTCAGCAGCAGTTCTCAGTGAATCCCACCATATTACAACTTTCCTGTGTATTGAATTAGACTGCTGCCTCAATTTTATTATTTGTAACGCATTCTGGTATGTTTGATATGATCAGGGTAGGGAAACAACCCTCAATCTGAGTGGGTTGTTTTTTTTTTTTTGGTGGTTTTGTTTTGTTTTTTGGTGGGGTTTTTTTCGTTTGTTTGTTTTGAATAATAAAAAGTGNGGTGGGGTTTTTTTGTTTGTTTGTTGTGAATAATAAAAAGTCAAAACCAATCCTTGTGCATCCAAATTACAGTGCTTAAAGGAGGGCCATGAAGATGGTGAAGGGTCTGGAGGGGAAGCCTTGTAAGGAGCAGCTAAGGTCAGCTTGGAGAAGGGGAGAGAGACATCATTGCAGCCTTCAACATCCTGATGAGGGGAGGTGGAGGGACAAGTAGTGGTCTCTTCACTCTTGTGACCAGTGACAGGACCTGAGGGAATCACGAACCTGAGTCAGGGGAGGTTTAGGCTGGATATCAGGAAAATGTTCTTCACCCAGAGGGAGGCTGGGCACTGGAACAGGCTCCCTAGGAAGTGGTCACAGCACCTGGCAGAGTTCAGGAAGCAGTTGGACAATACTCTTGGGCACATGGTGTGGATCTTGGGTAGGGTTCTGTGCAGGGCTAAGAGCTGGACTTGATGATCCTGATGGGTCCCTTCCAACTCAGCTTTTTCTGTGATTTTATGCATAGGAGATTCTTTATGTAGTAGAAACCCAAGAAAAAGTGAGGCTTCGAAGAGTAGTGGCTTTTGCACATTGTTCTCAGCTGACACTTCCAAAATCATATAATGACTACACTGCGGACTTCCAATAGGAAATCTTGAATATTACTGTCCAAGTTTTTGGCTTGGGATAGAGGCAATGACAGATCTAGACAAGGACAATTAACAGGTTAGGAAAAAGAGTAGTGGCAGAGAAAGGTCTAGAGTGATGCTGTATGAGGATAAACAGCACTGGCACTGAAGAAGTGAAATAAAGCACTGTAGCCCACAGCCAGTAACACATTAGTCTGACCTAAACATTTTTGCATTGCCTGGTGTTTGTGCTGGACAAACATCTTCAGAAAGAAGAGCAATAAGGGGTCATCAAGTTGATGAATGTGGAATAAATACAGTGATTACAATTTTTTGTGGAAGATTTTCGGTTTTCCTCTGTTGATCAAAAAAGACCTAAGTTTTCTGCAGAGGTAATAGAGAGCAGGAGTACATGAAACTGTGAAAAAGAGTACCAAAGAAGTAGGTGCCTGCACTGAGGTGTCTTGCATTTAAAAATTTAGATATCTGTCACTTCATTAACTTCTGATCCTGACAAGAGATGGAAAAGAATCATGCTGCTGTGGTACACTGAGGTTAGAGGAGGTGTGCTTTCAGTTGTTTGTTTTGTACTGAACACTAGCCAAACTATTTTTAAGATGGCAGACTCAAAAGTAATTCCATGAACAAGTTGAAGTGTTAGACTCTTGGTACCCAGCAGGACATCTTCTGAACTATAACCTATGTATTCTGTACATGCTAACAGAGCATAGCAGTGTACCAAATATATCAGTGTGCTGTTAGTACATTTAATGGTGTTCAGCTGTAACTATTATGTGCAAACATTTTTATTACTATAATGCAAAGCATGTTGTGTCTTTGAGTAAGCATTCATGTTCTTTTTTTCCCTGCCATATAGAGGAGTTAGTCAAATAAGTAAACAGTGATATTTTTATATAGGCCAGCAGATCTTTAAGTCATGCATTATACCTAGACTAACATTTTTTCATGTAATGGCTTGTAGGTTTGGTTTTGGGTATTTTTTTGTTGTTGTTGTTTGGGTTTTTTGTTGTGTGGGGTTTTTTTTATTGTTTGGTTTTGTTTTTTTGGTGTTTTTTTTGTGCAACACAAGCTGCCCTCGTATCAGAGAAGAAAATGTATGGAACTGGGGAACTGAGCAAATATGACCATATGGCAGCATATCCTAGCATATTCTTCCAGATTCTGCTATGGAAATAATAGCAGTTACACTTCTGTTATAAAATAAATTCTATATCTAGGCCCGTTTTCTTAAGGATAGTTTAACAAGGCATAAACTTTGTAGTATTAATTTCATATCTAGTCAAAACTACCTAAACATATACAGTTCCTTCTTAAGCCTTGTTTTCCAGATAGCTTACTTTAATTTTTCAATACTTTGGCTTATAACTGGAGGTACAGGCCCATGCAGATGAGTTAAAGGCTATTATTTCCTTTGGGTCAAAAAATAATTTTGATGTATCCTCTCTCCTGTGATGCCTTCTGCCCCAAACTCCTGCATCTGGAAGACAGTTAATGATTGTCAGAGGCAGAAATGCAAGCTGACTGGTTCTGCAGGAGAGTTGGAGAAAGCACGATGGGAGCACAGAAGAAATGAGATTAAACAATTTGAAAAGAGGAGCACCCTTTGCCTTTAGGAACAGCTACTTTGAGAGTCAGGGTTTTTCCTCACCTTATCCCCAAAATGGTGGGTAGGACGGAGATATGCTCATTATGATTCATGTTACTGTGTCCAAATTAACTTACGTCAAAATGGGCTCAATACTCTTTCCCTACTGGTGGTCAATTTTAAATGCTGTTAGAGGGAATAGGAAATAACAGCTCTGTGGAAGAACCCTCCCTTTTGGGGCTGCTTTTGTAGCCAGTCTGTCATTAGAGACCTTCTTTCAGTGGGCTGTGTCTTGTCTGTTCTTAATTAGTTGTAACTGGACCACGAACTATTGGCAGCTAGTTGGTCCCATTTATGCTCTTGACTTCCATCCCCTCTCAGGCAAAGAGTTGCAGTTCTCATTATGTGGAGAAAGTTCTTTGTTTCTTTTTAAACATGCTTCTTGATATGTTTACCAGATGTTTATAAGCAACAAGTAGTGAGCAGGTGATGTGCTTTACTTCATCAATTGTTACTTTGTAGACATGGGTGAAACTCTCCTTTGCTGGGAAAGAGACCAGTTGAAGAGTTGAACTTTCTCCCTTTTGAATGTTTTCTCTATTCCTCTTGGCTCTTTAATGCGGTAATCAGAGCTGCATTTAAACGAAAAGGTTTGTGAGTATTTAGATTTACAAAGTCACGTAATATTTTGATTTTTTTGTTCGTTTTCCCTTGTTTTTTTTTTGTTCTTCAATTTTTAATACTGTTTATTTTTTCTGACCTCTGAGAATTGAACTGGTGTTTTCATAGTGGTAGAATATAACTGCTGACCAATCATTGCATATGCATGCCTCAGGGTTATTCTTCTCCGTTACTTTGAATTTAATGACACTTTTTTATCTCCCATTTAAAAAGAAAAAAATTGTTACTGCAGAAGTAGAGTACGGGTATACACAAGAGAGATGATGTCATTCTGCCTGGTGTGCTGTCCAGTGTTATCCTTGGTGTTGTCTGATATAACTTGAATATTTTATAAGAGAAGACATAAAATTGGGGTTGTCAGTGTTTGGAAAAAGTCCAGTGAGGCAGCAAAGATAGGACACTATTGCATATCAAGGAAGAGGGAAAATAAATAGGATTTTTTTTGAGACAACTGGCTGGGCTGGCTTTCTAAGTCAAGAAAGGTACTGATCCTGAAAAAAAATGCTGACAAATCTAGGACTCTAATGAAGTGAGTGGCTGAAGGAAGAAGTATGAACTTTGTCTGGAAGGAAAGTGGAGCAAGAGGTGGCTTGATTACAGAGAAATTTGAAAGTGGAAACTTCTATTTTTCTAATTTGGTTCATTGAATCATTTGTGTACACTTTTACAAATGACCAGTAAATTAAACTTCTGAAAATTGCCATTTGTAACTATTCCAAACTGCCAGTTTGAATGGTCTGTGAAGGTATCTTTCCATCCACTCCACTTCCCCTGCTGCTTTCAGTTAAGATTGGATCCTGATGGATAGCATCATTTTGTCACATTGTGGCACTTTATAAATAACATAATGCAGTGATGTACAGTGCACTGACAATTGCAGTTTTAGTAGCTATTGGGAAAGCTAAAAATGAACATTTTCCATAATCTAGATCGTTTACTTTGGCGGCTGAGCTTTCTGCACATCTCCAGTATGTATTCCCATAAGATATTAAAAAAGATGTATATGTTTTTATTATATTGTGTGTACACTTTGGTAGGTGTAAAATAAGTTTACATTTTAAATGCATTTGTGCTACTATCAGAGAAAAGCAAAACAAAATAAATTGATGCCAGGGGAAATGTCAGGCATGCAACACAGATTTGTTAAATAAACATTACTGTGTGGCATTAGCTAATGTTATTACTTTGTTTCCCTAGTGGCTCTTTTTTTGATTATCTGCATTTCTAAAGACTGTGCACATTTCATACACAGAACAGAGTACAAGGATTCTACTTACATAAAGAGCCTTGCAAAAAATACAGAATATGATGGCATTCTTTTATTTACAGCTCTGCAAAAAACGTAGAGATTTTACAGTAACTTTTGTTGTAGAAGGGATAATGTGAAGAAATTAAAATATTGAGCTTTTTGAAACTCTGTGGGAACTGTGTGTAGGAAAACTTACAAAGTGAAAAAGAATTTCAGGGATGTAAATGAGATTAAAAAGTATATAATGCTTTTTCTGAATGAACCAAAATGAAAGTCTTAATTTGGAATTTGTTTAAAGCACTGTGCAATGGATAGCATAGATAGGCTTGTAACTATGGAAGGTGATTTCATAACTTTTACTTGGCCTTTTACATGTAAATTCTTCTTACTCTTAGAACAGGGCTGTTGAAGCCAACGTGCAGTGTAGATAATGCTCATAAATAGTGTAAATTTAGGAAATCTTGTGAAGAATTCTGTGTATGGGAAATCCCTCCTTCTCTGACCAATTCATATCCAACACCGGAGACCAGAGTACCTGCAGTTCCACTGCATGGCTTATTCAAACAAGCTGGATTTATTAGCAACAATTCATAGTGATACCAGCTAGGGGTTGGTCTGTTTATGTATTTGCTGTTGCAATATCACATTGCTTAAAGTATGTATGTTTATCTGAAGAGTATAAGGCTTATTTTCAAAGTTTGCCTAATCAGCATATTTTGAGCAAATCTGATGCAGAAAAGTGACCAGGATAAAAAAGAATATCAAAGCTGAATGTTCTTACCATCTGTTCAGTTTATTTCATATACCATGTTGCTGGTCTTAATCCAAGTCCAAATAGTCTTGTATCCATACCAGAGCTGACATCAGCTGGCCTGTCTTTTGGCTGTTGGTAGAGAGGAGGGAAGTCTGAGGCAAGGGAACTGATCTCAACACATTGTCTAGAGTATCTAGAAGAGAAAGTTTGCACTGACATTACATTTCCCGGGAAGAGAAATTCATTTGTACTCAAATCATTAGTCTGCATGCCTGTGTAATTGCAGGTCTTGTTTAATGCATTATTTCCTCCCTTGTTGAATGTTGACTTGGATGCAGGACTCGAAGGTATATTAAGTTTGCTGATGATACTAAATTAGGAGGAGCTGTTGACTCCTTGAGGGCAGAGAGTCCCTGCCAAGAAATCTTGACAAATTGGAGAGATGGGTAATCACCAGGCTGAATGAAGTTTAACAAGGGTGAGTGCTGGATTCTGCAGTGCTGGGCCTGGCGTGGGGCAGCCTTTTGTGTACATTACAGACTGGGGAACTGAGGTTGGACAGAAGCCCCATGGAATGGGATGTGGGGATCCTGGTCAAGGGCAAGTGCAATACGAGTCAGCAGTGCCTTGGCAGCCCAAAGGGCCAACCCTGTCCTGGGGGGCATCAGGCACAGCATCACCAGCAGGGCAAGGGATGGGATTGTCCCACTCTGCTCTGCAATGGTGCAGCCCCACCTGGAATATTGTGTGCAGTTTTGGGTGCCACGATCTAAGAACAATATAAAGCTATTAGAGGGTGTCCAAATGAGGGCTATGAGGATGGTGAATGGTCTAGAGGGGAAGTTGTATGAGAAGCAGCTGAAGTCACTTGGTTTTTCAGCTTGGACAGGGAAGACTTCATTGCAGTCTTTAGCTTCCTCGTGAGGGCAAGTTCAAAGGCAGGGACTGATCTCTCCCTGTTAACCAACAATAGAACCCAAGGGAATGGCCTGAAGTTGTGTCAGGGGAGGTTCAGGTTGGGTATTAGAAAAAGGTTCTCCACACAGAGGGTTGGGCGCTGGAACAGGCTCCCCAGGAAAGTGGTCACAGTGCTAAACCTGACAGCTCCAGAGTTTGGACAATGCCCTCAGGCACATGGTGTGACTTTTGGGGATGTGCAGAACTGGAAGTTGAACTTGATGATCCTTGCTGGTGTCTTCTAACTCAGGGTATTCTATGACTTTGTAATCTAAATGCTATTTGAGTATAATTAAGTGGCTTTGATTATTAAGTAGGGAACAAGAGAAAAATTATATATAAGGAAAAATACTGACTTTTCTCTTGACCAATTCAGCAGGTATAGCCTACAATAGGAATCTTCAATTGATTTAATGGAGCAGCTTGTAGAGGTGGCAAAGAGAAATAACAGAAGATTTCTATTAATCTCTTGTGATGAGCACGAATGTAGAACCAGGGGTTTGTGGATATTTTTTTATATTGTATTTTTGATGTATGTATGGTCTGACTTCCAATTTTATCTATCAGACTCAGCCTTGTGGCTGCTGCTGCTCTCCCTCTCTGAAAAGAGGTCTGACAAGGCATTAGTCTCTCCTCTTGCTGACTCCTGTTTCTGACTTTCTGACCGCTGTATTGTTTCCTTCCCTAATATAATCATATCTTGTATGGGTAAAAACAAAGAATGGTCTTTCCGGTTTCCTTCCTAGCACCTGCCACACCTGAGGGATCTGCTCCTGCCAAGGAAATGGTGTGGCTTGGGTCTGACTTTTCCAGATCCTGGTATGTTCAGAGCAAATGTGTTTTCTGAGGAAAATGGCGATGATCATTTCAGTATGTGCAAATTAAATATAATCAAAAACCTTGTAGCTTTGCCAGAACAGCTGGAATTTCTGTGTAGGTTAGGACAAATCACTTTCCCAAATTTCATGTTTATTTCCTGTTCTCCAAGATTGAAGTTGATTCCTTGTTTCTTTATTTTTCTCCATGTATTAAAACATTGAAGCAAGAAATGATCGCTCTGGAGAAAAACGTAATTTCAGAAAAGTTACATTCTGGTAAAGGTATGATTTTTTGTTGGAGAATGAGGTATGTTTAACTATGAATATTCTGTGTCTTTATTAACCATATTCCATGGTGTATATATGCTAGAAACCTGCTGAAGAGAAACCCTCCCTTCCTGGGCCATGTGGCAGGCCTGGATGGACAGCTGTGTCAGAGGTTCATGGTACATCATACTGAACATGTTCTGGGTTATTTTTAAATGGAAACCTCAAAACACTCCTGAGCTTTATCCAGATGAAGATGACAGTTGGTATATTATTCATTAATTTAGGAGATGGATCAGCTCCTAAATTATTCTTCCTTTGTTGCATAAAACAGAAAGAGAAGAAATTCAGCATGTTTTGCTGTAGGTATAAAACTAATTGCCACCACTGTAATTTCTAGGCTGGTTTTCAACTCTCTTTTTAAAAATGAACTATAAAAATAACCCTTCTTTTTTGTTATTGTTAACCCTATTAATGGATTCTATCACCTAGTGGAAGGACTTTAATCCCATCATCCACCTTTTCTCGTAATTTTCCTGAAATCTATCATTTGCAGCATGTGGCAATGGAGACTCTTAAATAGTCACATATATTTATCCTTAAGAAGCAGGTTTTGCTGGGGTTCATGCTTGAGTCCGTTTTTCTTATCTTCCTCAAATGACCAAAGTTAACTGATTTGAAAGGGCCTCATTTTAAATTATATTCATTCAGTGAAAACAGAAATTAACACTTAGAGACATCTATATGCTAATGATTGTAGCTCAGGGAATACCCTTCTAACCTTTTCAAAAGGAGTTGGTAAAAAGCCATTTCACTTGAAAGCAACTTAGTAAAAATGGTAGATTAATTAAATACAATAAAATTTCCCTAAAATCTTTATCCCATTTATCACTTATCATTATTTTTCCTATTCACACATGGTACCTTAGCTCCAAACTGAATGTTCCAGGATGCATTTATTAAAACTGTTTTTCTAGTGACATGTATTAGATGCTGTAAAACAGAGGTTAATAATGTCATGAGTTTTAGGGATGGCATGCAAACAGAGGTGAAAAAGAGCCTCATCTATCACAGTACATAAGATACTAAGTGTATGAATTTTGGAAAAAGGGTCAAAAATGTGTAGAGGAGAGGTCTGCTATAGCCCTTCCAGATGCTAAGAAATGAACTGAATGAGAAGATCCCAAGCTTTCAGATGTTTTAAGGGCTGTGTCCACATGTGTCCATTAGTGAGTTTCCTGTAAATGCAGAATATGAACTATTGTGGTTTACAGGCAGATTTATTGTAGATGCAGTTTGTGTTTGTTCCTGACTCTGTTTTTAGGAGGTTAGAATTCCTGAAGAGGATAAATAGAGTATTGTACATATGAAGTGCCTTGTGCACATGGGTATTCTGGCTCGTAGTACCTGTGTTACTGCCTTATGTGCAACATTTCTTAGATAAGATCCCTTCTGTATATAGAGGCCTTGCAGGTCCTTGAATCACGTTCCTATTTGGGAGAAAACGAAAAGTTTGTGGAATCAGTCTTTGTTGTTCTTAAACTGACGACTATTCATGTTGTGCTTGTTCTTAGAGGAAAAATTTCTAAGCAAAAGGCCTAAAAAGCTAATGCCTGATGCTTCTTTGAAGCTACCTGTCTGATTAGTCTTGTAGATTCTGATATGAAGTCAAACTAGGGTCAAATAAAGTATTAAGCCCTGGAGTAAGATGTGTCTGCCCTAGGCTAGAAGCAATTTGCAACTCATACTTGGTTTAAATTTAATAGCAGTAAAAATCCTATTGAAACAAAATGTGGCAATTACCGCACTTGAAATTCCAGTGCGGGAGAGACTGGAGGAAGGTCACGGATCTGTACTGGGTTTACTGATGAAAAAGTGGTGTGAGGATCCAAAAGGATCATAAGCTTTAGTAATACTTAGTTAAGCAGGTGTTACAGAACAACTTTTTTTCCACCCAAAAGAGAGGCCTGGGAACCTTCCCAGATGGCTGAGCAGTGCGGCTGCAAGCCTGAAGGAGGCAGGTGTAAAAGACTGCATTCAGCTCTACCTCAGGGGAGAGAATCAAATACCCTGGGCAACCAGACAAGAGAAGATAGGTGGTGACAGTCCTTGAGCAGAGAAGGGACACTTGTGACTTGGGAAATGGAGGGTGAGATTTTTCTGCAGGAATTGACAGAGAAAGCTAAAAGACAGGGTGATAGGTACCTCTTGTACAGCAAAGGAAGCAAGAGTGGGAATCTTTTGACTAAGAGTTGCTAACAGGTAATATATGATTAAAAAGGAGTAACTGTGCCTTGAACACACACCAGAAGAGTATGTGGGGTGTGAGAGAATGTCTTGTGCAGGCTTTATTAGCAGCTCAACTGTACCCTAGTTTTTTAGTGTTATCAGAAAAGTAATGATCTACACTGCTGTGTTTTTGTCCCCCTGGTCTGCAGAAAGACAGTTTTTAAGCAGCTGTTGCTTAATGCCACAAAAAACCTAACATGACCTGGGATCAGAGCAGTTATGAACAACAGGATCTTTGTTTTTCACTGTTGTGAGTAGGAGCTGTTCTCTGCTCTTATGACTTCAACTTTCCCCTGGGTTTTAATCAAAAAGATGTCTCTTTTAAAACTCCTCAAAAAGGGGAAAAACATCTCACTTGAGCTGGCAGGTTTAAATGTGTGTACAATAAGGCACATATTTACAATGCTAAGTTGTCTTTCAGTCTGTTGTTCCTCCACCTCACCCCAAAAGCAAAAACAACTTCTAAAATTGCCATTCTGCACCTAATCAATTTTGGATGCAGCACTTAATTCAGTGGCTGCCAGGAAGAACTGCTTTTCTGCACTGTTATGACCCTGGATAAAACACAATTTCCTTAGCTAATACAAGACTGTGTCCTTTTTGGGTAGCTGCTACTGTGGGTTCTAGGTTGGTCTAGCTGAATAAAAGCCCAGTGTTCCAGACTGGGCCCCTTTCTCAGAGGTGTCAGATACTGCTTGTGTTCAGCCTATGGTTTATGAAAGTAAACCCACATATAAACCCCTCTGGCACAGAAACAGGGATTTGCAGGTATTTAGCAAGGTAAAGCAGATCCTGCAAGTTGAACAGATACATTTTTAAAGCTATGGAAAACTAGACTGGGGGAATTTCATTAATCCTGTTTGCTGAATGCATCTGTAAACCAGTTTTTTGGTTTGCTATGGTATGAAAATGTAGTTAGCTGAGAGAGTTAGCTGTCTTTTGAAGGTTGTATTCCCTGCAGAAAGATCAAAACTGACTGAAGTTGATACCGTTTATGTTAACGAAGATTTTTTAAATGGATAGCTGTATTATAGTTATGAATTGTCATGGTTATAACAACAGAAAGAAAAGCCTATCAGAAACGTCCTGCATAAAAATTACAGTGCCAAATTTGAAAAATTTAAGAGTTTATTATAAAAACAAAACAAGCCTCTTTTGCTGAAGTTTTATTTTCAGTTGGTGATGCTCTGTTTTACTGTACTTGCACAAGTTGTGGCGTAGGCCTCTAGATCCAGAACACATATAGACTATATCATGATAGGGAGAAAAATGCTGTGGTGGCTTGTTTTAACTACCAACTGATGTTATTTTTAAATGAAATTATGAATTTAATTGCAATGCTATTTTTCAGGCTTATTTGAATGGTATCAGTAGGATAAAATTGTATTGTCTGTGTCACTGACAGTGTCAGAAAAGAAATCTTCAAAGTACTCCACCATTCCCCTTTATCATTTTGGGACAGTATGCAAATTGGTACTTCAGTTGTAATGTATGAATTTGGTACATCTTGGTAATTAAGCTGTTGAAAAAACATACCAATGCCTTTAATCACCTGTTCTAGATGCAGTACCTAAGCCCTTATGCATCCTTTTTTAAATCAAGCATTAATCATCATGTGATAAATTCTTTCATTGCTCGAATGAATATAGATACAAATGAAAAATTATGATGATTATGTTTAACGGTATATAATGATAGTACAAGTGTCACCAGCAGAAGATTTCATCCACGTTCAGAAGAAGCAAAAAAGATAAATTGAGTTTTTGGTGTGGTGGGGTTTTCTTGGGTCTTCTCCCTCGTCTTTGAGATTGTAATTGGTGTTGAAAATAATTTCCCTGCTTTCATATATTTTTTTTGGTGAAACTTAATGTAGAATTTTCTACTGTAAATGCTTCTGTATTTTTAAAAACGTTTCTTTAAAATATAAACCCAGCTTTTTGTTGTCAGTACTAGCAGACTTCTAATACTGCTTCTAAGCAAGTATAAAAATCTATTTTTTTTTCCTCCACATCTTGGTTAAAAAACATCCATGTTAAATTACACGTAATTTTAGCTGATTCACTTGAAAATAAAAACAATTAGTTCCCTTTGCTTCATTATATGTAAAACAATAAAATCCAAGAAGTTCCTTGCTATAAGATAGTAATTTAGAATATTAGTGGAACGGAAATCAGTTTGGACAGGGCATGTTGGAACCAAAACTGAGCATGCAGTTAACAAAATAAGGAGAGCAAAATGGATTTCCTGCATGCATAAGCAAGGCATGTACTTTACAAAATGTAAGTGAAGGAAAATGTGAGCTTAATGAACTTCTGTGTAGCCTGCTTAGTTCCTTTCTATTCTGCCTCTGCTGGTATAAATTTATTTGTCTTTGCACTAGATTTTAGGTATTCCGTTCCTATAATAAGAGCGTAGCAGAGCCATGTAAGGACAAGGAGAAACTCTCTCAGGAGGAAAGAAGGACACAAGGCCAGCTTTGAAGGTTTGGGTCTCCCATGCTGTAGCCAGGCACAGAGCCAAACATCCAACTGATACCCAGTGCATCACATGTAGGGGTGACATTGGGTTTGTAATCCAGCCACAACAACATTAGTTAATGACATACTGAATTAGAGCCATCTGTAATTTTAATAAGTGTTTTATGGAAATAGATCCTTTAGTGAAGTTCAAGGGATTTAGTGTTTTCATGCAGGAGATTGTGATGAGTTACGTAAGAAAAGCAAAGCACAAGCATGCCCAGGGTTTGGATTTTAACATGTGCTGTATATAGTTATGTGATTTTATGGGTATTTGCACTGGGTTTTTGTGGGTGTGTATCATGGGTACTTGGGTCTCGAGGCTTTTTGGCCAAGCTGTCACTGTTCTCATTTGGAGTGCTCACTCTCCCTGTCCTATTTCCCCTTCCCTAACTTCTCTAAAACAAACCTGAGAGTTATAATATTTACATTTAGACATGTGAGGGGATGCTTCTTGCTGACACTGCTTATGGTAGAGCTTCCTAAGTAGGAATCATCCTTAAAGGAAAAGGCAGATTGTTGCAAACATAAATTGTCTTTTCTTCCCCCCTCTTCTTTGACTCAGTTTTTAGGCTCTGCAAACCACACTGGGATTACTATTTGTATAAAACTTCAGATGTTTGTGTCCACCTGCCCCTTTCCTATTTTCCTCCAACCTTACCCTCCCAGGTACTTGTGGGCAATTTGGAGATTACCAAATGTAGTCCATTGAATATAATCTCTCCAAGCCTATGTAACTGAACAGTACCTGACCAAAAGGAAGCATAATGCATTGGATATTTACAAAATACTTCCTGCTAACCATAATAGCATGATCAAATGAATAAACAAATCTAATTTTTCACATCCTTCTGTTTAAATTTAATCTCAGCTGAAATCAGAGGCTAACAGGTAATCTGATGTTTTGAGTGGGCAAAAGTACTTATATCACTTAAGAGCTTGCTGTTAGCTGCCAGTGTTCTGTACCTCACAGGATAAAGCTGAAAACTGAGCTATTTTGTATTTTTGTTTCATGTTCCCAACCACATTCTAATGAATATTAATTCTAATAAAGAATTCTAATTCTTTAGCATTAGAATAGCTCTCTGAAATGAATTTACTTCTGACCAAAGAGGGCAAAATCTGGTCCTTGTCTTTGCACTACTAAGGTATTAAGTACCTGGTAAGAAGTTCAGGCATGGTGAAGTAACATGCATGATGGGGTTGTTAACACTGTGGAATATCACAGGTATATACAAAGAACTTTCACATATGTTTTGAAATCAGAGGGAAAGCTTGATTTTCATAATTAAAGATAGTTCTTCTGGTTCTATCCTTGTAAATAATCCTATTGACATCTCATTTTATAATTCCCTGATCCTATTCTGACAGTGCTCACTGAAATAATTTAACTTTGTAATTCTGTTATCTGCCAGTGAGTCTCAAGGTGTCAAGTGGTCAAAGGAGGGATGCATAAACATGCAACATGGTTCACACAGAAACATTTGAAACAGTGAACTCATCCTTCTTTGCAATATCTTCTATTTTTTTCTGTGATTCTGTCATTTATAGTGAAAGTACTTTTGCAGTTTGGAGGATGAAGAGAATCTTTTATATATGTAAAGTGAAGGTAACTTTTAGAGCTATACATGTAACAGGCTATGTGGTATCATAACCTAACACTTCAAGTTCCAGCTTGTCTATGTTTAAAAAAAAACCACAGGCTTTTTGAACAACTATATATATATATTTTCCATCCTACTAGATGGCCATACTAATTTTTCCCTTCAAATAGGGAATTTCTTTGAAGTCTGTTGTCTCGTGGTGATAATGTATATAGAAAAATGGATCATTAAAACACACTTCTCCTGGCCTATGGATAAGCTCTCTATTACCAGATACAAACAGCTCTGTATTTTGTATTTTAGTGATATATAGTTTATCTAATAGAGAGTTGTGGATGCACTGAAGTTAGAAAGCTCAGTTTATTTTGTCCTACTCTGTGATTCAAACGAAGTTTTAATGCCCCTCTTGAATAATTTTGGTAGCATTCGGCGGGATGGGGTGTAATACACCTTTATGCACTAACACAAAGTGCTGCTGTGCAAGCCACTCAGGATACAGAAAGGAACATAACACTGAAAAATAAGGTACATATTTTGCAGTTAATATTTTACAGTTAATATACTTGCTTTAACTACATGGAGGAACACTTACACTATTTTGTACACCGTGTAGTGGAGCATGCTCTGCTAACAATGTGCAATTTCCCCCTGTGGCGTGTCTGGAAATATTGTTGATGTTGTGACCTGAGGTGTTACTGTCACTCTGGATCTGCCCTGGCATTGTGCTGGGATGGTGCAGCCTATGCCAACATATTCATACCATAACCAGCATTCCTGCACTTTGAGACAAGATGAAAAGAACAGTCTTAGGGAAGAACTGAAGGGAAACAAACTGAACTGGAAAAGCCAGGAGAATGTTTTTTTAAATACTGTGGGGCTTGGGGAATGTGCTCCTGAGGGTTCAGACAGTTCACACTGATGTTAGTTAGTTATAAAGATCACCCAGTGTGATGGTAAAAACTTCTGCTCTAATTACAATAGGAAAATAATTGTTCTCCAACATCTTTGCTCTATATTTTGGAAGTTTCTTTGTGCTTTTTAGGATAAGAAGCATAGGTGGTAAATTTCTCATCTTGCTGGAGAAATGACAAACTATACCAATAGATTCTTGCAAGTGATATCTCTGGCAAAGAGACTACTATTAAATATATAGGATGAAAAGATTATTTTCAGTCTTTTAAAGCTCTGCTACTGTGTAGCAGTCTTGAATTTTCGGTGGTCTTGCATCATTTTGGAAAGTGTGGGAACTGACAGCATAATGCGGACAGTTCCAAACAGGTAATATGCTTATCAACTTTAAAACATTGTACTGAATTTAATTATTTTTTGAGGGGTGAAGCAGGGTTTGTTTTGTTTTGCTTATGTTCTGCCTGTGGTATGAAAATTATCTGCCTATGGCATTAAAATGAGGACCTAAAGTGTTGTTATTAGTCTCAACACAAAGGCCAAAGGATTAGTTTTCTTGTGCAGACCCTCAGCCCTTTGGGTTGTACTTTAGAGGTTTTCTTAAAATTGGTTCTCCCTCTTTGCTATTTGGGAAGACTCTTCTCCTTCATTCAGCTGTAAGGCTTTCTTAAGGGGGAAGATGCAGGTAACAAGTCCAGCACTGAGTTCCAGAAGGTGAAAATAGCCCTAGATTTAGGAAAAAAAATTCAGATGTATCATATATATTTACAATACACTTTTTTTTTTCTTTCTCACTAAACTCAGCTGAAATTCTTTGGAAAATGCCCTCTGCATTCTGCCTATGATGCTTATGATAGTTTGGACAGAAAACTTTAATTAGTTTGTAAGGATTTTTATTATTTTATCTCTGTTCATTATTTTTTCCTTAGTCTGTGAATGTTCTCTATTTTCATCATCAAATAGCTTGCTGGCTATTTTTGTCAAACAAGAACCCTGAAACCATCACATTGGAGTGCTGAGCCTATCTACCCGTTCTGTCAACAGGATGAAAGTGAATCTCAAGCTTTTTTAATTACAAGGATAACATGTTCGCTCATCTAATAATGAAGATGGTTAGCAATTTTAAATTTTAATAATCAATTACTGAAAGTAATTCTCCATTAAACCACAAGAGAGCCATTAAATCTCAAAAGATGGAACATGCTGTATGTAACAGTAGCAAAATTTCTATTTTTAAATATCATTAGGGAATATCTGATTTTCATTTCTCTGCTTTTCTTTTACCTTTTTCCTCATGCAGACCATCTCATTTTCAGCAGGAAGACAGCACATGATCTTATAAATAATAAAAGAAAATCCTTGCAAGACTTGAGCCAATGTCTGAAATATGTGCTAAAAATCTAATTTGTTTCAATCCAGCATATTTTGACTGAATAATAAGTAAAGTGTCTAATTAATATCTTAATACACTGAGGGTAAGGTGGCATGGTGGACTTAGTACCCTCTCCTTCTGCCTCAGGAAACCTGAGTTCAGATGTTATTGGCATTGCAGGTGCTGAACAGAGTTTGGTGGTTTCTCTTTTACTGCTGGTAAAGTTGCTATCTAAACCCACAACATTAAGTACTACTGGCAGGTTCAAAAATAAGCATGTTGAGAGCTGGAAAGCAGGGATACCACAGCTCTGAACAGCTTGGTGTGCTTCTGTGAGGGTGCCTATCCCGTGACAAGCAAGCTGGCAAACATAACTCAGTAGTTGCTTCCAGCAGAAATAAAATAACCCCAAAGTACTGAGGCGGGAGGGAAGCAATAGGTTTGGCTTGTCTAATCTGAAAAATAACAGTTTTTCTTTCTGGAGTTTTTAAAATTGAAGGCTACAGAAGTGATTTGGAATGATTTATTGATATTGGACTAGATTTTAAAACGTGTTGTGCTTTAGTATATATGGGAAAGTGTGATGAATGTATACCTTGAGTTACTTTGTATGGGGAAAGGACTCAAAACAGTTTGAGGGAAAAACAAGGATACAACTTCAAAATGGTACTTAGTCTCCAGATATAGTAGACACTGATACAACAGAGCACATGTACCTTTCTGAATGACAGTACTGTGTATTAAGACTGAAAAAGTTCAGCTTGATTCTTTGAACCCTATCCCTGAATTATCCTGTCTCCATGTATCTGATGGCCAATATGTGCAGTGGAGAGACTCTTAATGTCAGCTGGCATTGGTTCCCTGTACTCAGCAGGGAAGGTCTGTGTCTCTGGTGGCTTGGCTTAAATCAGAATGTGGTAACACCTGCAGAAGCTTTGTCAATCTTTTCAGAAGAGCTAAGTTGGCTTAGGAGACTAAGGTTTTTTTGGAAGTTAGGTAGAAGAAGGTTTAAGTTTGGTTTGGTTTGGTTTTTTTTTGGGGGGGTGGCAGGGCTTAGAGGTCATTGTGTTTTGTTTTTTTTTAACCCGTAGCTGAGTACCACCGAAACATGGAAAAACGTGTGTTTTGCTTATTGTAAAGCCTGCTGCTGCAGCCATGACAAGTTTGATTTGGGGATTGTGGAAGAGGGAATTGTCCTAACATTGAACTCTGCGTCAGTCTTAGTGCTGTTATCATTGCCTGAGATTCACCTTGCTCTTAGCTTGTGTTTTTGTTGATCTAGAAAAATAGGTACAGAAAACTCTGGTGCTCTCCTATGTCTTCTTCGAGAACTTCAGGTTACAAATACAAATTGACTCTTGAGGTAAAATTTCCTCATATCTGAGGGCTAAGTAAGGTAATAATGGTATGATATTCAGCTTTTTGCTTAGTTTTAACAAATTTTACTCCCCATCTCAGACTCTTTGATAAGACTGCCTCTGTATCAGCTTACTTCTTATCAGGATCTGAGGGGAGGGACAAACAAGCTTTTGAACACAAAGCCAGTCTTAGTGTCTGAAACAGAAGCAAAAAACCTTCAAAATTAAATAGAGGTGGAGAACAATTGCTCTGAGCTTAACTTGATTATGTTCATCAATTAGGCAATTTGAAAGAAAAGGTGATTGGACCTGTGGAGCAAAGGGGAAGTATTAACAAGGAGAGGAGTGACAAGGTCACTAACCTTCATGGCACAGAGAGAGAGACAGATAATTAGCATTTGTGAAACATTAAGGCAATATTTGGGGGTAGAGGGTTAGTGAATAAACTGTAATATTCCCAAAACACTGTTGTCACTGTAGAGCTATGAATGTTCTGGTCTTGTCTTTTACTTCTTTCTTCAGCTCTTTCTCAATTCAGGGCTGAGAAGTTAGATATAGAATGGTTCTTTTGTGGAAAAATGCTCTGCAGTAATTAACAGTATTTCTATCCCTTTTATCAATTCTCCATCCACAGTGGAATTAGCTGAACCTGTGGATAGCTTTGTTAGAGGCATAAGTAATTTTAGCAAGTAGTTTCAGGTGTACTTATGGCAATTAATGGCTGTCTTCTGTCTTGACTGCTCTGTGATTGCTGGCTTCCATTAGGTAAAGGATGGCTTGTGGGATATTTGATTCCAGTGATGGGTTTTACTTTAAAAGCAGAATCTTTCACTGTCAGTGAATTTCTTGATGTGAGATCTTCTCCTAGTATAAGTTGTAACATCTTAATGAAATTTTAAGAAAGTCTGGTAGATGACAATTTAGGGTATAGATGTTCTGGGCAGCCCTTAATCTTGAGCATGTACACAGTACGTTTTTGGAGAAGCCACATGTCTCCTAGAAGAGTTAGGAAAGTCCCAAGGGTCCTTGAGAAAGGAATACCTGCACGATGTCCTTAGGTTGCTCAAGGTATTCTGAAAGCAAGTGAGGCAGTGTGTGAGAGCCTCTTTGCCACATTTTTGATGTGTTTGAAGGCCTGGGGTTTTTGTGGAGTAGATCCACAGGGTCTTTCAGTGGTTTTGGAGCTTGGGGAGATTCTTTTTGGTGTTATTATTTTAGAAACTGTTAGAGGGGTTAGATCATCTACTCTTCCAAATTAATCAAATGAAACTTAGAGTGATAGCTCTCAACTTAAAAGTTTCCCAGAACAGAAGTCCTTCTTCAGGTGTTTTGATTTGTTTCTGTCTTCTCACCTTTGTTAAAATCTAATTCTATGTAGTTTGATTCAAGTGAAGTTTCCAAGGAAGGGTTGTGTCTTCTACTTACAACTGAGGAACATCATGAGTACAGAAGCACCAGTGTCAGTGAGCAGAGTTATATAAATGTATTTGGACACACAGATCTTCACTTGACTTTTTATTCTTGTGCATATGCTCAGGGAAATTTTGCTTCTGGACATTCTGGCTGTAACAGTGGTAATGCTGTCGCACTGTTAAGTGTGCCTGAAGAACTGCTATGTGCTGTTCTTTTTGGTTGGTTTGGTTTCTTTCTTTGTTTTTTTGTTTTTTTCACCACAACCCTCACTGTTTAACTCTTCTTGTTTTCTTCTTCTGAAGTACTTGTCTCCCCTCTCTGGTATATTTGAAAGTGTGTGGGGTTTATTTATTTATTTTTTAGTTTTTGCTCAAACTGTATTTTTTCTGTCTGTACTTTTAAAAGCTTGAATTTTATTACATCTAATGTCCTCTGTCTTCTATGCAGCTTCCCTCTTGGCTCTGGTAACCTGGCTGGTGACACAGCTCCAGCTTCTTTTGATCTCCCCAGCCTTGTTCTAATATCCTTTCAGAGCTTTCTTCTGTTTCCTTCTCATTGTAGAGTGAAGGTAATTTTTGGAGTACAGAGAGAAGCTTTCAAGTGTATGCTTACACATTGCAATGGCAGGAATCCTAGAAATACTTGCCTATCACACAGAAAAGCAAAACACAGCACAGTTTAGCAGAGCTTCATGTCAATAAGTGTTGCCCAACCAGTGGCAGTACAATCACAGCATCTCCCCAGAGTTATTGGGGAGAGCCTTATGCCTGGCTAAAGGAGGGAATGATTAAATGCTTTTTTAGTGATGTGTGAATGGAGACACGACAATTGACCAGGTATGTCAGCTGTTGTCCAGGACTGCATGTGAAGTGTGGTGTAGAGAGGTTTTCTCATGCCAAGAGATAAACAGTGCAAATTCAGTTTAATTGCAGCTATATACAGTAGTATGTAAATATAGAAGGGGAAAACCCCAAACCTACATATGCAACAATATAGCCTCTTTGTATTAGCTAAAAAGAGACAACTTTTTGTTTAGGTGTGACTAGGACTTTCTCTATGAAGATAGTAAGCTTTCCTTGTCTGATTTCCTTCTACTTTATTCAAATAGATGGGATTATGTTTTGTGTAATAAGCCTGATGGCTTCTAAGAAAAAAAATCCTCAGTGAAGTAAAACCTTTATCTTCAAGAACCTAATAATTCAGACTAAAGCAGTGCTAAAGTCTAGCCATTCCTCCCATCCAATCCTAATTACTTACAGTAACAAACCAAGAGGATTTTATCTGAAGAAAGAAATCTTGTTGGGGGTATGTGTGTGGAAGAAACTGACTTTTGGAGACAAGTTAAAAAAACAATCTGTTTTGTAGTTACACACAATGAAACATTAGACATGGTAACGATCTAAAAGCAAGCAGCAAGAGGAAAGTGGAGCCTTCAGCATTAGCAAAAGACTGAAATTAGAAAAATGGATTACAACAAATGTTTATGGCAGTGTTCCACAATAAGCCTGAAGTTGCATGAATAGGCACAGTTTTTAAGTTTTGCCCAAGACTGATGCTGTTGTATGTTCAGCTGACATAAGACTTCTTTATGGTTTAAGCAGAATTCAAATAGTTTTGGTGAGGGACAGGATTTGAGGAATGGGAAGGGGGGAAGATCTGATTTGAATGTTCTGAGATGGATACAGTTGTTGGGGGAACAGGTTTCATTCTGCCGTTCCATCTTCCCAGGATATCCAAATGTATCTATCCCTCACCATTTTCTCAGAATGTGTATTAATTCTGCCTTAGACATCTGCTTGCTACCACTCTTATATTGTCAGAATTAGCTCTGGCACCTATCTGGACTGCTGAGAAGATGTGGAGTGTTGTCTTATTACAGGGAGAGGAAGGGTTGATCCAAAAGGGAGCTGAGAGATAGAAAACTTCTGTTGTAACTACTACTACTGGAGTTTGGGGTCAGGAATTGCTTGACAGCTGCTCCTTGAAGTGAAGGCTCCAATGTATGTTCAGTCTTTTCTCTTGGTCAGAGCAAGAATCCCCTTTCCATGTCCTGGTGCAAGTGCCAATTGGTCAGCAGGGTGCATTGGTTTATCATTTAGAGGTTGAATGGACATTGCAACAGTGTGTTGTGCTCAGTGAATGTGATTTATTGAATAAAGCAACTAAAAAATCCTACAGCTTTTCTCTCCTCTGTTTCCCAGGGAAGGGCTCTGAATATAAACATAAATTTTTATCAGTACCATCCACTGCCTTCCTCTTTGGCCCTCATAGTATATGCTCAAGTGTACATACTAGCATTGCTGCATGTTCTGTATTTCTCTCTGCATCTGTTTCTTCTCCCACCCCAAAATTCTGGATTTAATAAATTGCTGGTGTTCTTACTTTATTTAGACAAAGGTCCAATCTGCAGTGAAGACATGTAAAATTTCTGTAACATAAAATTGAAACATCTAGAATTATTGTTTATTTCTTTTAGTGACTTAATGAGCAGTGCTCCTTGAGTTTGAGTCCGGGGATCAGCTTCTGTGAGTTTTTTTCTGAAGTCTGCTTTAATATTCAAATTTAACTAGAAGAATTACCCCTTTGACAGTGCAAGACTTTCTTTTTTTTCATATAAACTTGCATAACACACTTCAGGTCTTGGAGACAAGATGCAAATTCAAGGTCCTTGACCACCTGTGGTCATTAAAGTCTTAGTGGAGCTCTTTGCAAGAGGAAGAAAGTTAAGGCCAATGTCCAGATGCCAGCTTCAGTAATGACACTTTCTAAAAGTATCTTTGCTGTTTACAAATTGAAAATATGCACTTTATATTCTTCCAAAGTTACTGCTTGGTGATGCTGAGTACCATAAAAATGCTCAGCATGGACCAGAGAGGGTTAAATATAGACTCAGGCAGTCACCATTTACTTCTCTCTGTAGAGCTGTCCACCTTGTGCTAAACATGTGCACAGACACAAGACCTGAAAGGAGTTCTGTGCAATTCATAGTTCAAGTTTGAATCTCAGCAAGTATTGTTTCATGATGAAAGCATTTCATATCTTGGAGGATTTTTACTATTTGTCTCCTGTTTCTTTAAGAAGAGTTCAAAATACTTTAAAAATGTTTGCTACTCTTTTCTATAATTTTTTCCCCTTCATTATTGCCATAAAAAGAAGAAAAAATGTTCAGGAAATATTTAGATATTTTCTGCTGCTACTGTCTGTTTTCTCCAGTCCTTTTTCATGTGAACAACCATCAAAATATAATCATGGAGCACCAAATGCCATTCTTGTGGGATCCTTCTATTCAATAATGCTAAAATAAAAATTGTCCAATGTTTCTCACGGTGTACTGCCTTCCACCAGCCTGTTACTAGTGCACTTGTATTTTGATAAGAAATCTTCTGGAGGCTTACATTTGTGGGTAGGGAAAGGATAAGAATATATGGGAGGTGATAAAATTGCTTCATTTGGCATAGCTTTGCATTTAAAGTAAACAACAGATTATATTAATTTCAAGTTAAATTTGTCTATTGAATATCTTTTGAGCTGTGCAGGTAATGAGTAGGCACTGAAACATTTGCAAAAGAGTGTGGCTGTGTAGTGCTTGTGAGCAGAGTGGGGCAGGAGTTCACGTGGTGTACTGGGATGTGCCAAGGGAGTACAGTTTGTCTGAAGAACTTGATAAATGTTTTAGAACTTCTCTAACCCTGTTGGTCTAGTTTGTTTTGCCGTTTTGCTAATGAATTCCCTGTATGCTGTAACCTTATAAATAAAACCAACTTCACTATAAGCTGAAACTAGCTTTCTCTTTAAAACCACATACTGCAATAAAAAATTGAATGTAATACACCAGAAATAATACTAAAGTTGGTACCCCATGTGTGTAATCAGCCGAGCCTACTGAAATGTGTTTCACTGTATTAAAATTAAATATCTAAAAATAAGAAAAATTAAGTTGTCAAATTCTATAATGCTGGTGTCATGATTACGACACATATATAATAAAAAAGACACATGACATTTTTCAGTCTGATTGTGATAAGACAAAGTTTTACTGACAGATTGCAATTTTGTTAAGTAAAACTTGCAAATCACAACACCACAAACTTTGGAAATGCAGCTTTAGCATTGTACTGTGTTCAATAATTAAATACAAAATGCAAGGAGTTGCCTTCTTGACTTTCAAATCATACTTTTGCCACATCCAAAATGAAACACAACTGCAGGGTACTAATAAAAGTAGGCATGACTAGGCAAGGTAATTTCCTCCTGCATTAATCTTAAAATCTTTAAGAGTCATCAGAGTTTTATTTCACTGGTTCTGGTTTAAATGGCTGAGTTTAACAGCACATTAAAACTTGCACTGGGGGATCAATTTCGAACAAATGCTCCCTTTGCAGTTGTGCCTGTATGAAGAAAAACAGTCTGTTGATCAGAAATTCAGTGTACTTTAACAGCTTTTGAAGGGACTGTCCTGTAAGTTTATAGTGGGTTGGGTGCTTGATGTCCCCATAGTTGTTAAGGAGCTCTTTAATTTTAACAGCAAATATTCAGGACAGTGTTTCCTTGTGCTTTGGGACTCCCTGAGCACAGAAGGGATGAGTAGCTCCCAGGGAGCAGGTTGTCAGTAACCACAACCAAAGTCCTGCTGTGCAGTAGATCCCTCATAAGCAATTTTATTTTCTTCTAAGTGACAGTGGCTAGCTGAGATTCCTAAGGAATCAAACACACTTCTGATTTGCAAGTTTACTGTTCCTCTCTTACGGACTCCCTTTTGCTGGAGGGTGATGGGATATAAAGGACCCTAATTTAATTTCTTGAATTAAGGAAAACTCTGAAATGGGGTCTTCTCCTTGTCTTGTCTTTGTCTTAGAGAGGAGGTGACCTCATTTATGCTACAGTTGAAAATAAAATAAGACAAGGAGAGATTGTGTCATGCAACTCTTATTCATTTCTGTAATCCTAGTATGGATTACTGCATATCCTAGTCAGTGGAAAGGAGGGCAAGACAGCTCTGTTGTAGGATTGTGGGTGTCATCTTATGCCTTCACACTTTGAGATTATCTAGGCAATGAAATCAATAGATAAGAATAAAGTATTGTGACAGCAATGGCACTTCTATGTAAATAGTTCTAGTGAAATATTTGCAACTATATACGTCGGGTAAATATAATTACAGTCTAAAGTTTATAATTTCTGAATTGTGTTATCTGATGTCTGGAAGCAATATTTGAACCAGGAGGCCAAGCATAATTAAATTTGACTTCTGCTGCTTAGTAGTATGTATATAATTTCATGTTTATGTTTAATTTTAAGTGATTTTTAGCTGGTATCAGTCCAGAAGCACTCAAGTATTTTTGAGGGAGGATAAATAGCTCTTGCTAAGTCTTGCATTGCCTTTTAGTCTTGACTAAGCTAATTTGGTGACTAGTGGTGCTTATGTGGCAGGTACCTCTGTGACAACACTATTAGTGTCTTTATTAGGGCCATTTCTCATAAAAAAACATGGGCAAAAATTTATACAGCTCCTATCCTTGGGAGGAACTTGCAGTCTGGTTTTTTTTTTTTTTAACTTTTTCTGGTTTGAGTTTCATGGATTAGTCTCTCTGCTCCAAGGCTTCCAAGTGTTGTATCTTTTATCAATCACAAGCACGCCTGCTCACCTCCTGCATTCAGCTGACTCCAGGCAAAGTCCATTTATTTTTACTAGTTTCTCATAGGTTAGTAAAGGGTCAATTTTGTGAGCAGCAAAGAGGTGGCTTTATATTTCTCTTCTGGATTCCCCACTACATTAGACGTACTTGGCTTTTTCTTTCTAACTTGGAAACAGCAGGATTATTAGAAGAATAAAGCAGAGAAATTTCTTCAGGGTCTACCACCTGTTATTTGTAGGTGTTGTCTTCCATCAGAAATATTTATCCACCATCTGCAGCAGTTACCTTAGCAATAATACTCCCCTAGTTAGCCAGAATGTGCCAGTGTTCATACCAGCTTCCTCCTTCATTCTGACAGCAGCCAGCATTGCCTCTGCCAGCCTCTGGCATCCTTACCAATTGCAGCTGTTAATTTTTCAGTCACTACAATGAGTCGTCAGTGATTATTTTCAGACAACTTTCAAATATGCATATTAGGTAATTAAATTTGCAATAAATGTCACTGTTATGCTAATGTTAAATATGCAACCCTTTCCTTGTCCTTCTGTATTAAGCCTTTTCTAAATTGATGTGTCAATAACTAATTTTTCCAGCTGTTCTAGATCAACAGTTATTTTCTGAGCTGTGATGCAAAAAAAAAAAGAACTCTCCTCATTGATACTTTATACAAAAGAAATGGAGCTTCTTCAGAAGTCACTTAATTGCATTCATGTGTAATAGTGTAGCATCTAACATTATTTTTCTCCTTTAGTACCACTTAGAGATACATGCTTATGTTTCTTCTGGTTTGGGCCTTTTGAATATATCAATATGCAACACTAACAAACTTCTAATGTGGAAAAGAGTCATAAATTATTAAGAGAATATCTTGTACCCAGAAAATCTAATTGCAAATAATAAAGTTTCAAATAGAAATATTTCCTTTTAACTGTCAGTTTTTCTCCTCAAATATTTTTTGAGGAGGAAATTGCTCTTATTGGGATGGGGGTGGATCAGATCTCAGTCCTTTCAAAAGGCTGTTTCTGAGGGTGTTTTCTCTTTAGGTTTCCTGGTATAAGACTCTGCTGTTATTTTTAGTATTACTTAATTCACAGGTCTTATGTCATAAATGCTAGACTTCGGCAGTGGTTCGAAGAGAACCAGACTCTATGTTTCATCATTTTTAATGGTGGACTTGACAGTGTTAGTTAACAGTTGAACTCAATGTTCTTAAATGTTTTTTCTATCCTAAGTCATGGGATGGCTTGGGTTGGAAGAGACCTTAAAAATTATCTAAATCACCTAAATGAGTCTGTGGTGCATCAGGATTCTACCAAGTCCTGCCTGCTTCTGCCATTCCACCTTAAATTGCTTCTTAGAAGCAGTAACATTGTGTTGATAATTTTTTTTTCCCTTCAGCCGTTTTTATTACAGAATTTTACAGAATTGACAAAGTTTGAGTCAGGATAATTGGAACTGAAAAAACTTCTTTGCTAAGAAGGTGGTGACTGAGAGTTTTTGGGTACTATGGAGTTACGCTGGACCTAAATAATCTTCAAAGAATTTTTTCTGTGTTTCATGCATTTCTTCATCCCAAAAAATGAAAGTGAAATAATTGTTTTTTGTCTTGACTAAAACTATTTCTGAAAAGCAAACTTTTCCTTTACTCCATAGTTCCTAAAACAGTGCCTACTAACACATTTGATAAGCCCTGGGATGATCCTAGTAACATATTTTTGACAGTGGTATTCCCTGAAGATGTAAGTCTTTCTTTGCCCTGGCAAGCTTATGAACTTAGGTAGCAAGCATGGTACAGATTTCTTTTCAGCTGTCACTGAGGGCTCCCTAAAACACAACAAAACAGGTGGGAGCAGGTGAACAGGCATTTGGTAGAATGAAAGCATTAAAAGAATTGTTGCACTTGTTTATCTGTTTTCGAAGATGATATTCCCTATTTTACCTGTACATTTTGGATGTTCTAGAAGACTTTCTTTGCCTGGAATATGTAGCATAAAATGCTACATTTGTTTGCCTATGGAAAATATATATTATGACTGGAAAAGCAAGTAACCATGTATTTCAAAACTGTGCTGTAATCATATATGTCAGGGTGCAGAGCTCATGTGGTGTGGGCAGTCTCAAGCCTTTCCTTTTCCTGATTGTGAGCTCTTTCCAGCACAGCTGTAATGGCAAGTGCTGCATCCCTGCCAGCTTTCAACTTGCTCATCCAAATATGTTCAAATGTCTTTCATGTAGCCCTTTTGATGAGATCACATATAAGGTGATCCCTATGATCCCTATTTTTAAAACAAAGCAACTTTAATATTGCAGAAGAGCCACTTCCTTTAAGCAAATCAACATCTTGACTTGGGGAATGAAATGTCAAATGACTAAGCCTCACTTCTGGAAGTTTACAGCACAAGTTTCGACCATGTTTAAACTGGAATAGTGACAAGGTGATTATATGCTGTCTTGATGTCTTCCCGAGGATGGGAAATAGAACATAATAGGTTCTTGTGAAGAAAGGTGCTGAATATCCTTGTTTTTCATGTTAATGTAATTTGGAGCAGACAACTGTCCCAAAGGAAAAATTCTTTATGAAGATAGTTTGCTTTGTTGTATGTGTTTAATATGCAGAGGAAGAAATTAATTTTGTTCACCTAACAGCTAAAATACAAAACTCTAGAGTGACTTAAAAAATAAAAATACTTTGTTGTTGTTGGATTTACCCAACCTTGCAAGATGAGTTTATAAAGAAAGCATAGGTACCAGTGCTACAGAATTTTATTAATTACAAAAATCCCCATAAAAACAAAAGAAAGCCTGCATCATTTACTTTCCTTGTTAAAATTTTTTTATTGCCTTTGAAGTATTGCAAAAAATTTGCATGATGACAGGAGTCCTCATTTCCAGTGGCTCCCAAAGGAAGCCTTGTGACATAACAAAATTTACATGAAGTTAGTCACAAGGGATTTAAGGTGAGATTTAAAGGGTTTCCAAGTCTTCTTTATAGTCCACACAATTGTGTGTTTGGACCTGCAGGTATATATGCCCTTAAAGGGCACAGTACAGCTGTTATGACACTGGATGTGAAAATACCTGACATTTAGGGGTCTCATTTGTGACATGAAACCTCTACTTTGACATCTGACTGGTAGAGATTTACTGATAGCATAAACCATCAGATCTAGTGATTTCTTTTTTTTAAAGATACCTATAAGGTGACCATCTAAATCGGTCAATAAGAAATCCTGATTACAAGCAGTATTGAAGCACTGCATTAATTTTTCAGACTTTAAACATATACCTCTATGTGATATTTATAACCTTAAGTTTTCTCTTGGAGTTTGATCCTGGGAGCCGTTTCTTTACAAAAAGCAGAACATGATATTCGTTTCTTGGAAGGAATTTCTTTCCATTGGTGTGAGGTGTTCAGCAGAAGGATCATCAGTGTGACTGCCAGACTTGAACCTGTATCAGATCCAATCCCATGTCTCCTTTTTCAGTGAGAGACCTCACTGCTATACTGTATCTTGGTTGCTCTTCCCTTCCTTCTTTGCCGAAAAAAATTATGTTAGCCTGAAGGGAATAAGCAGGATTCCTGATGGGGTATTCTGCTAGGAATGGGAAATCTGTGCTCCGCTTCTTGTTCCAGGGACTGCTTGTGTTTTACCCATTAACAGTTTCACACAAAGTACATGAAATCTCATTCATAAACACAGCTTCCTAGTGAGCTGTATGAATACATGGTTGTTCAGTGCTCAAGAATGAGATTCTGGGTGTATTTAGAAGCAGAACAAGTGTCTAAGTTCTCTATAGTCCAATGAACGTTGTGAAGAAATACCTGAACTGCAGGCTAAAAAAGTGAAACCACAATATTTGTGGCTACCCTGACTGTCCTAATCATTACATCTCAAGAAAACTAACATTATCAGATTGCTTCTAATATTTGAGATGCCCTGGGATTATGGGCTGTTACCAGTTTAAGTGTAGGCTGTGTCAAAATGTAGATGCTTGATGCTGTTTCAGTCTTGAAGCGTTCAACAGATCTGCATTTGACCAGAAGATACACTATGAGAAATCTGCATATTTCTGAAGTGACAGCTGGAGATCAGATAAAATATTCAAGGATTTCTACAAAAATACCTGTAATGGAATGCAACTGAGTCTCATCCCTGGGTGAGCTTTGGACACCTATGGAGTTCAGCAAACATTTAAATGTTGATACTGCTGGATTTCTGAACATGAATCTGTCCTTTCCCACACCAGCATGAAGTATGTAAGCAAGGGAAATGTAAGTGTGTAAGGAAAGGAAAAGATAGGCTGGGCTTACTGGCAGATGGCTGAGCTGTCCCCTGGGGAGGTAAGAGGTATGAATTTGAACCCTGTCAGACAAAAGAGGAAATTGATACCTTTCCACAATTTAATAACACACTTGAGCGTCTGCTCAAAAGCTCCTATTGCGAGTGTCCGAGTTGCAGAGTGGATGCTCTCCATGGTGCAACTTGCAGTCTTACTCCCTGAATGCCAATGGAATCCTTCTGGATTTACTGTGGACTTGAGGTTCTCTCCAAGGGAACCCTGCTGAAGACCTCACTTTAACCTGCAATCAGAATACAGCTACTGGGTTTCAGCAGGAAAAGGAGATCATTGCTGGACTGAGATTGTCTCACTTGGTCTCACCGTGGTGCTGATAATGCCAAGGTTACAGGCTTGATCGCTGTATGGGCCATTTGATGATCCCTGGGGGTCCTTTCCAGAATGTTCTGATCCCATGACTTGTACTACATGATCAGTTAAATGCTTGAATACTTATCAAGTCCTGCGGTGCTTCACCCACATATATTTTTGTTTGTGAGTATGCAGACCTAAGTTGCTTGCAGACAGATCAGATTTTTTTAACATAGTCTGTGCTCAGCTGACACTACAATATCTTAGTGAGCAGGGATGCAGGTTTCCATCCTTCTTCAATGATTTAGTGTAACTGAGTCATAATGAAGTTCCGTTCATAGAACAGAATGTTATTTTTCAACGTGCTGTGTGTTTTGCTCCAAACTACTCAACTTTGAGCTCTTCAGAGGACAGTCAAACCTTTGTGCTATATGTATGGAAAGGACTTTACATGGCAAAGACTTCTGTGTTCCTGGTTTTTGGGGGCTATTTTGAAATAAAAAGTAATATTGTAGTTGTAGTTTTCCAGTGAGAATGGGAGGGAATAATAAAGCTTCTTTGCAGATTTATGGTAAAATTAATCTTAAATGTTTAATTGTAAGCAATGTAAATTTTCTGCTATGCTTTTGTATTGCAGTGACATGTACAGTTTTCTCAAGGTGGAGTCATAGAACTTGTATATTTTCAGTATGATCCCTTTATTATTTTCTTTTAATTTGTTAAGTCAAAGGTGAAAATTATGATGAAATAAGCTTCAAATGTCTTTCTTGTGTTTTAGCTCCCTAGTACTGTATGAACAGCTCATTTGGGCAATAGCTATAAATACATAGTGGCAGACAAACTGTACAAATGAACTCGGAGCTATATATATAGGAGAGTGTTTTGCACAGGTTAAAGGAGAAAAAGGAACATTTTCTGCCGATATCAAAATACAGCTTGATTGAAGATATGCACAGGCGTACAAGCACACATGATTATTGCTTGAGCTTATGAAAATGGAGCTCTTAATATCTTTTCTAACCTCCATTAGGAATATTATAGATCTGCAGCCTGCATCTATATTGGTTATTTAACAGTGGTAGTGCACATTGTAATTGATCTAGATAAAGATGTTAGTGTAAAGTATGGCAGATGTGCTTAAACCTTATGTCCCCATGTAGTCATATTGGCCAATGATGGCTTAATCTTTCTTTGAGATAAAATGCACAGCTCCACATTGTAGCTTGGTATAACTTTTAACTGCACAATTCCTATGCATCTTTATTTAAAGTGACAGAGCTTTTATCAAATAATACAGATAATTAAGTGTTGAAACTGAAAACCATGTCCAGGTGAAGAATTCTGCTGATTTTGTGTGCATGATTGTTTACAGATTTCATTCTCCATTTGCTCCCAAAGAATACACTTAAACACTCAATCAATGAATAACCTACAGCAGTTTGTTGTAGATTCAATAATGGGGAATGGTGCATTGTACCAGGATAGTCAGATATACCCATAGGAAGTGTCAGTGGTCAAAATGCTTCCATTGCCAGAAGGTAGTCTGAAAATGGTCCAGAAATTCAATACGGCATTGACCCTACATTGTATACATGATCTGCAGTCTGTTTCTCAATCTTATTTGAAGTTTAAAACCCAGCCATTTTAATCCTAGGATTCAAAATATATGTACAAATTTATATTGCAGATTAAAACTATTTTTCTTTCTCTAAAGCTGTAAGTTTGAGGTATTAATGTTCGCTTTTTTCTCGCTTTGTGTATACAATCTTCTTGGCCTTTTTTAGCATAAACATATTTCATGACAGTGAAGTTTATGAAACTACAGTCTTAGAAAATTTATGCACACTACTCTTCCTTGTCAGATATGTCTACCTGATACCAAATGTTTTTGAAATGCATAATGATACCAAATTATAGAAAATGTGTTTCTGGACTTACTGAAAAGCTTTAGCTCCTGTTGATATGATAAACAACTCTGCCTTTTAACATAGAAGTTTATTTAAAAATTTCAAATTGAAACAAAAGGTGTGAATGAAATCTTAAAAACAGAAATGGAAGATTATATTTCTTACACAGGGTTATAAATTAATTTTATTATATAAAATGAAACTTGTTTTAGTCTATGCAAATTTTTATTCTCAGTATTTATTTAAATTTTTTTTTTTAAGTAGCAGTAATGATTTTCTTGATAATCCCACCTGGGGCCCTGCCTACTCCCTATGCCCAAATGGATCCTATACTGCAAATTGGATGGAACAAAAACTTTCTGCTAACTGACACATCACCTTGCTCCAGTCTACTGCCTGTTCTAGGTAAGTCAGATGCTTTTATTGTGCAGTGTGGTTCTTGTTTTCTAAATTGCCAGTGAAAATCGTGCTAAATGTGTGCTGCCTTGCCCTGTGATTCAGACTGATGCATATTAAAGTGAGCGTTGCTAATAAATACTTGGAAAAATTCATTGCACTTAGTGCCTTGAGTTATGTATATGACCATAAAGTGAGATTACACCACTTGCAATTTTTAATGTACAGTGAGTGTTACAGGCTGGCTTTCAAAAATGGGCACACAGCTCTAGCATTTGCTTCTCAAGTAAAATCTACTTGTCCTATTAAAATATCAGCCATCAACTTTTTGGTTTAATTCAGATTTTTAAGAAGACCTTCCTCCCTTGAGGTTGTATGTATGATGAAATATTTTAACTGTATCTTATTTAAGAGATGCAAATAAAACCTTTCAGCTTTTTTTGAAGCCTAGAAGTGTTTTGTTTTGCCAGCTGGCTATGAAAGTTCAGTGCATAAAATGTTAGGAGCCTGACTTTTTTCTGTCTTGTAGATCTTTGAAAAATTGGTTTATGGCATGTCATACATCATGTATCTAAGACATATGGGAATAGTTAGAGATTAAGGTAAATAGACAAATTGAACTGCTTTAAATCATTTTTCCCTGTTTCACTTTTATGAAAGAGTTTATGAACAAAAGTTGACATTAAGCAATCACAATAGGCTATTCTATATGTTTTAGACAGTGGTAAAGACTTTAGTGTCAGAAAGTGTTGCATCACTGATGCTTATATCAATTTGATTGGTGTCCAAGTTTTAAAAATGTTACTTTGTCAAGTCATAACCTTTTCTGAGTCTTTCATTTGTCATTGTTTTGGTGATTATATCTTAAGAAAAAAATAAGAAAAATGTTCTGTGCATCAAGAATCATATCATAGTTCATAAGGCTTATCAATTTTTTGGATAAAATTAGCATTTGTTGTCTTATGTAATATGATTGCTTAGATGTTTTGGTGTAAGGTTTCATTTTAAAGACAAGGATTAGCAATTTTGCTCAAGAAAAGTTTGTTAGAAATTAATTTTAATGAAATGTCAGTTTGTCTTGCAAAGTCATTAATGAGAAGACTTATTCACACATGGCCACCACACCCTGGCTGTTGTTGTTAAGAGTGGTGCAGCGACCTGGGGGCTTCCAGAGCAACGGAAAAAACGTCAGGTGAAAAAGCAAGGTAATTCAGAGTATGAATTTGATATAAGCAGACAAGTATTTTTTTTTTCTAGTCCTCAGTAGCCCAACAAAATGGGGCTATTCTCTAGACACCAAATAACTAAAAGGGAATGGATCTGTTTTGTCTATTTGTGTTCTTTGAGTCTCTGCAGGAACTTAAGAAATGAGAAACAAAAAGGAGTGTGCACTAAGAATACCATCCATGGTTTAAAGTGTTGTTTCCTTCACTTTGCAATTTCAGAGCAATTATTTATGTTGTCATTCTGAAAGGGTGGGAGCTGGGCTGGGTGTTCAAGATGTTGCTAAGATGAATGGACCATATCTAAATATTTCTGTGTACTTATAGGAAGCTTTAGGTGAGAAATAGCCAAGCTACAATATTTTATTTTATTTTATTCAGATCCTTGGGGGCAACTTAGTCAAGTAATCTTAAATTAAAACACCCTTTCTTCCAACTGTCTGCTAAATAATGAGTGTTATGTTTTCACAAGTACTGTGTTTACTCCTTTACAGTATTTCCTTGTTGCTTGATTGTAGGGAGATTCTTGCTACACATAATTTGTAGGCCTTACATTTTTACTGGTTTGGTACTAGTCTTGTAACTAATAGCTAATTGGGTTTATTTTTTGCTGGGTGCAGTAATAGGCAATACATCAGCGATTTCTCTGATGATGTTAGAAACTGGTGTTTTCTATCAGTATATAAACAAAAAGAGTTCTGGAATATCTATTTGTTTGCAAAAGGTAATTTTAGTCTCAATACAGATCAGGGACAAAAATATAGTAACAAAATAAGATCTAGTGCTGGGAATGTTCTTTTCTGTAGCAAGGTAATAAGCTTTGTAGCTATTTTTAGTGGGTCACTGATTGTTTTGAATTAGAGAATGTTTTTAGGACTGTTTTTATGCACTATGTAAAAATCAGACACTGATTATTTTCATTTCTATGAGTATAAGTACAGCTTTTAGTCTCTTTGGTAGGAAAGTGCTTGTTTCCAGAAATCTATTGCTATCTTCCCTGTCTATCAAATTAGCTATAAAAATAAGGTAACTGAACAAACCCCTACACTATTAAAAGAATTCTTGGGTGAGTTATGTTCCTTAAATTATTGGAGAAATGACTTTATTTTTCTTAATAAATTTGTATAATAAACCTGATTTTTGAACTGCATTGCAATGTTTTGTGTAAAAAAAAAAGGTATTTTAGCCCAATTGCTGCTAAGGCAACGTCTCTTTCTGTCTTTTTCTTAGTACTGTGAATAGAAAGAGTGCTGGTAAACTTAGCCTGACACCCAAATGTTGCTCAGTTTAAGCAAAGGAGCTTTGACGCTTCAATCACAAGAGGGAGCTGTTGGAGCTAAAACTGCCAGAACTGCTCACCTACGCATTGCCATTTTAATCGATACCGCTCACTTCTAAATATTTAATGCAATACATTAACAATTATTAGTTTCCACCATCACACACTCTGACTACCTCTGACATGCATTTTCGAAGAGAAGTATGAAAACAATAATTAAAGTCAATAAACCTATACATTGGCAGTAATATATTTGGTGTGTGTGTGGGAACAACACCCAGTCTTTTCTCCTTATGTTGGTGACAAGCTTAAATCTGCTTCAAAGCAAATAGTCTTGTCAAGCAGTGAAACATGACTTTCGTTATAGAAGCCTTTGTTATTCATTTATGTTGTTGTGTATCAAAAGTCTGAGGGTCCAACTTTTCTAGTGTCTCTGCTAGGAAATTGAGTGCACACAGGAATGTCATATGGTGAAGAATGTCAGTTTATATGAAAATTGAAGAATTATCGGTGCTTCCCCTGCAGTTATGCACAAAGGCATCATTGTCAGTTGCCTTTCTTAGGCCTTCCCTGCAGGCATGATCAGACTCAAGCAGACAGCTATTTTCCTTTAATTTTCCACAGCAAGTCAGTAATGCTTATGATTATTGTGAAGTCAGGAAAAGTTTAGTTTCATCAAGTGACATGTAGTGTTGCAATTAGTTACTTAAGCACTTCTTATAAAATTTTCTACTACAGTATCTAGCTTGTCAGATGCAGCTAAATATTAGCATCTCGTATTAAACAGGAGGGTGAAAACTCCTAGCAGAAAGCCCAGCTGACAGCTCTCAACATGAGCTGAATGATCACTCACAATTGTAATCGATTCTGTAAGTACTGAACACAAACCCCCAGGCAATTGAGGAAAATAGGATGATGAAGGACTGCAAACTAATACGTTACACATCTTCATTGATTAGTCATTGATTAACCATTATTTTTCTGAATGACAAACAGCTAGTGGTAAAGTAACTGAAGCTGATGATTTATTTACATGTTAGACAGAAGATGACTTCTTTATTCAGCTGATTGTGAGCTAATGTGAAATCAGAGCACAGCAACAATCTAAGAATACAGACAGGTTTATAATAATTTTTCCTTTTTTGACAGCATTCCTGATTAAAAAATATTTATACTGGGATGAAATTTAACTAGACTTTAAGCAGCACATAAAATTCAAATGCAGATTATCTACGTGGTACCTGTTGTATAACTACATTTAAAGAGATCATTTTATAGACTTGGTATTTACAAGAATATTGATCTGTGTTTATTGAACTTTTAATTTAATTCTCTGTTTTGTCCAGTGCCTTATTGGCAATTAAACACAACTGCAGAAATGGCAGAATAATGGTTTGCATTATACCCACTATCTATTATTCTGAAAATATCTCAACCCTAGCTTTGAACACCCCATGGAATTAGGAATCACATGATTAGGAAACAGTCTATGCATTTAGAGATCAGGGGTTTTTTTAATATATATCAAACATCTAATTATTATCAGCTCCTACCAATACAGTATGAAGTAAAACTGGTTGCAGCTGAGTAGGGGAGGTGTTGGACTAAGGTCTGCCAGTCCAGAGGACTTGTGTTGAGGATCCAGATGACATTTTTTGTTTGTTTGGGTTGGTTGTTATTTTTTTTTTTTTTTTGGTACGGGGGTTTTTTGGGGGGTTTTTTTTTTTTTTTTTTTTTTTTTTTTGGTTTTTTTTTTTTTGTTTGTGTTTTTTTTTTTTTTTTTGTTTATGTTTTTTTTTGGGGGTTTTTTTTTTTTTTTTTCCTTTTTTTTTTGGTTTTTTTTTTTTTTTTTTTTTTTTTTTTTTTTTTAATTTTTCTTCCCTGAAGAGGTAACAAATCCATTCAATCAGTTTAAGTAAAGATGTCTAGGATAGGATTCCCTGGTACAGTCTACTCCACTTGTGAAAGTACTGTGGACAATGCCTGTTATTTATTAGTGACAAATCATTAGAAATCTTCACTTTTGTCTATCACAGCATTAATTGTGATGAACCTCGTGTAAGCATGTGAGTATGTGTCTTCATAGGAATTATGTTCCAAATTAACAGTAATTAATGTGTGCTTAATCTAGTGTGCTAGTTATCTGTGATGTGTATTAACCACTTATCAGAGACAGTTTCAGTAAAAGATGTATGCTTTCAGGAAATATGAATGTAGAATAATTATTTAAGGGAAATTCATCACCATTGCAAGATTTAAAGGTAAAAGTATAACTAAGTTTATGTGTTTATAAACACATAAACTAAGTAAAGAAAGACAGCAGTATACCTTAGTACTGCAGCTGAATGGCCTTGATAATGCCTTTAATAACTGTTCCATTATTAGACAAAAAATTGTGCAATTCTGTTGTCTTCTGGTTCTAATAGTTTTTAAAGTCTCTAAATTAATACAACTTCTTAAACATCAAATTCCCTCCCCCATTTTATGGTGAAAACTTACTGCAGAATCTTATGCTCTGTGTGTGACTTTGGGAGGCTTACTTACGAGTGGATAGGAACTGATGTCCAGCTGGTGTCTTCTGAGCACGTTTAGTATGAACCTCTGCTAAACTGTTAGCTTTATGTTGAAATGCTTGTCAGCTGGAACTAAGCATGATCTTATTTCAGGGTCTGAGCATTTTTCACATTAAAAAAATAAACCTCTGTGCTCTTTGTGCTCAGGTTTGTAACTTGCTTACAAAAGATCTGCGGGACAGTGATGAATTTACGCTATTATTACTTTTGACTTTCTGTCAAGAAAGTTGAACCAGTTTGCCTCTTGGCAGATCAAGTCATCCCCTAGTTTCAGGACTGGGTTTTACTGGGCAGCAGAAGAATTTCACCAGGCACCAAGTTGCTGCTAGCTTGGCAGTTCCATGTTATGAGCCCTGAAATGATGGTGCATACCCATTTGACACATCTTAATTATAAATCTCTGCCTCCTCATGGTTAATCAGCCCTGTGCATTTCCGAGGAGTCTGCAGCACTCCTGCCCTCCCAAACACTGCCTCGTGCTACACGATGAGCATTCACAACTGAACACTGCTGATTGCTTTAACAAGTCTGCAAAATAACAAACAAAACATTCTTTTGCAGTAAAACCACACGGAAAAGCCTCTAGGACAAAGCATGAAAATACTCACTTCCATTGCTCTTACATGAATTTTTAAATTCAAGTATTTCTGGTTCCTTGTGTAAAAGTGAGTGAGAAATCCAATGAATCCTTACGGAATTTTGTGTGTCATACTCTGTTTGTGTTACCCATTTAAATTGCCAATTAAGGGCACTATTCACACGAGCAAGAGTTTGATGTGGCCTACTATGTGATGCTGGTACATACTTTGTAATTGAGGAAAAGAAAGAAATGTTTTGGATTTTGCTTCTCATTTTGACTACAGATATGTTATCACAACTACACATGGGGTACAATATGTCTCAGTGTTCAAGCATATTTAATATCTTTAAATTTTTTAATGAAAATGTAGCTGTCAATTTTAAACTAATTTGGATGGACAGCAATAAAACGCAAACCTCACTTCAAATTAGAATTTTCAGTGAGGATTTCTAATGGAAAGTAATTGCTGACAATAGGAAATGACAAATTACTAATTACTTAGTTCAATTAGACTTTTGTGCCTTTGGTCCTAAGTGGCAAGCATACAGCAAATCTTGCACTTTTATAACAATTAATGACACTAAAACTATTTAAACTGCCAACAGATGTGAGTATGAAGACATGAATTGAAACTTACTTAATTTACATACTATCCCAATTTTATACCAAGTAAATGGTGTTTAATTTTTATGTTACAATTAAATATCACTGGCATAGTGTGATTTCTGCAGAACTTCTCAGAATAAAATAGTTTTACTGAAGTGCTAGTGCTAATACTTTTTTTCCTCTTATCACAGCACTATTTATCTTAAAGTGACTCTAAAAAATACAGTCCAGTAAATGGAAAATAATTTTTTTTGGGTAGAGTTTGTGCTTCCTAAGGAGTTTTTCTAAACTGGGAAGTAGAATTGCATCACCCTGACCACTGTGATGCAAGAATTCAAATTCTGCTTCTAATTTACAGGTGATTGCAAAATTAATCCAGTTCATACCATTCAGAAGCAGTCAAACATTCTATGTATTTAATTCTCAGTCTTTAATAAAAAGCTTCCAGAACTTTTGTGTTAGATATTGTTTCTTGATTCATGCAATGCTGACTTGGGCCATTTGTTAGCAAAGACTGGGGTCTTCATTCTTTCTCACATTTTGCAGTTTAACTCTTCTGAATTGCTTTCAGCTCTATTTCTACTGCATATGAAGAGTGGCAAACCAATATTGACTGCAATGGTTTTTGTGTGGTCATTAATGTATTTATACACGTGTATGTCTTCTCTGTGAAATTTACCATGATTTCTACACTTCAAGATTTCAAACACTGGTTGCCTAAAGTTAAATGCTCAAATTAGCCTTTTATGCTTTAGGATCGAGTAGCCTCTTTTTAAAGGATTCCATGGGATTGTTATGACATCTTAAGGTGCTTAACAGTTTTGAGAACTCACCACTTATGTTTAAATATATGAATGCCTACCTAATATTGCACAGTAATATACTTTTAGACAACTAAAGAAGAAAAATATACCAAATGGTGGAGTGATTAATCCAACAAAACTCTGTTTGACTTTACAGATTATTTTGTAAAAGCCTATTTCTAATCTTCTTCCTATAGCTTTCTTTTTGTTTTGCCTAAAGGCAACATTTAAAAGAATTCATTAATCTAATAATGATTTATGATAACTTAATTTTCCAGAGAAATCTTCTTGTCCTTTTTTTTTGTAGCAAGATATAAGGAAATAGAGGGTTTTGTAGCAATGGGTGTTCTGCGGAAAAGATGTATAGAGAGAAGATAATATGCTTAATATGGGAATAGAAATAGGAATGGCTTTATAAAATATAAATGAGAAGGCTACAAGGAAATTAAAATGTAGAACCCAAATCAGGAAAGATTTATAGAAGTGCCAGCATTTAGTTGCAAGAAAAAGAAGGTGTTTAGTAAGGTGCATTTTACAGGTGTTTAATTTTGGCTTACAGAAGAATATAGGTACTAATAATGTTACAAGAACCTTAATGCAGCATACTTCAAGACAGAACAAGTATGAGACAGAATATACAATTATTGCATTTCTTCCTTGCTGTGCTTTTATCTATGGTCTTGGCAAATGACTGCCAATTGATCATCACTTTATTTAGTCTTCTTACACTTTATGGAGTACTGCAAACAAAATAATATTAAAATTTTCTCCTAGAATTGAAATATTAGGTGTCAGAAAAGCTGAACTGAATAGATGTAAAGGGTGTATGTTACACAAGAGGGTTATACCATACAACTACATACTTGAAGAACTAGCTCTTCACTTGGATTATGTTAGTGCAGTTTTGTTAGCAGAAATGCTTCAGTATAGATCACTTAAGTCTAGCAATTTCTGTTGAGCTGTACTGTGCTATAATCCTCTAAAAAGCAACCACCTAGCATAAGCACTTGGTGAAATTTGTGGCAAAAGGATTTCTCTAAGTGTATTTCCCCAGGAGATTGTCCTTTTGTGGTTTTTGTTTTGGGTTTTTTAGCTGGTTTTTGTTTTGGTTTGGGGGATTTTTTGGGAGTTTTTTCTTACAGTATTTTTATTTGATTTGATTTCTAATTTTCCAGTAATTAGGGCAATTATACTATTGCTTCAGAATAAAGGTTCTAACTGAATTGAATTGACAGCAGTAGTTCTGGACTAACCTATGTTGTTTCACCACAGCTGTAGTTTTCTCTTCCCAAAAGCTCAGTGAACTTTAGAGCTTGAAATACAAGAGAGACCATACCTCATAATAGAGGAGAAAGGAAAAGCATAGGCTTTTCCCCATAGGGGGTAGGAAGCCTGGGCAGGGACAGAGGAAAGAATGAGTTTCACAAATCAGAAAGGGAAAAAAATGTGGCATTGGTATTGTACTTAGAAAGAGATAATGTGGAAAAGAGGTGAGAGCAGGGACAGAAGTATACCTGGAGCAAGAAGGACAGGAAAAAAGAGAAAAACCCAGAAGTGGCCTAATTAGAAGATAAAAGGAGAGAGACAGATGATAGGGGGCAGGGTAGGGGGGGAGCAAAAGAAGGGTCAAAAGTACCAGGCAAAAAAAAAAAAAATGAAGCTAAGGAAAATTAGCAGGACAGATATAAGGCTAAGAATATGGTGTCTTCATTCATGCCACAATGAATCATGAGAGTAGAATGTTTAGGCTGATTTAATCATCTGCAGAGTGTATAATTTCCTTTATAGCTCCATCATAATTATTGAGGCACTGCAATAGATGAAATATGCAATTCTTGATTGTTTGGTCTACTGAGAAAAATGAGGAAGAAAAGGATGAAAGGCCTGAATACAAACCTAGTCATGTTTAATTGTAGTTTGAATGAAATGTATGGGTATATGGGCACATACAACTGAAGATACCTGTGTCTCTAGTGATACGTTAAGGTGGAAGCTCGATTGTTAATGACAGTGTTGTGTCAACTAAAAAGTACTGAGAGAATGTTAATTTACTTCAGTGGCAATATATTGGTTTGGTAGTAGGATATACCAGGTTAAGCTGAGTTTTTAAAATGGATTAATACCATTATCATTGCACACATTTTCTTTAGCAAAATAGTAATTTTTTCATAATTAAAAGGTATTTTTGTAGGAATTGGGAAATATAAACACCAGAAGTCTTTTAGGATTTAATAAGAAAATACGGAATGTTCAAAATTGACATAATCTCTTAACATCTGTGGCCTAGAATATTTCAAAATTCCATTTGTCATTATAGAAACTCTTAGTTGTCTGACATGGTTATTCTGATGTACTTTTCTCCAAAGTGACAAACAATATGAATTTGTACCGAGACCTTTTGCAGATAATTTTCTATTATCACAGCAGTGAAAATTAACAATACAGAATGATGCTGTAAATATTTTCTAGCATATGGAAGTAAGCATGCTGCTAATCTATTAGTTGGGTTATTATTCTTCATCATGTAAATTATACATTTCCATTTTATTTATAAGCCTAATGACTCTTAACAAGAGCAACTCTTCTGAAAATCCCTGATAAAGGTAGATCTCATTCTTTTTCTTCCCTTTTTATTTATTTTTTTTTTTCAATTAAATGACAGAGATTCGAATATGCCAGTGTTTCTGAGCAGGTAAATAAATTGCCTCACCACCACAACCACCCCTTCTTATTTTTTTAAAGAGGAAATCTGAAGTGCAAAAAGAAAAATTGGTATAATTTAGAACTAAGACCCTGATTCAGCAAAAATCAGCTTGACTCATGCACTGGGCAAGGCCGCTGAAGTCCTGAACAATGGTTTTTCATAGCTGCATGTACAGTGGAAGACAGATAGCTGTTTTGCTAAATGGGTCCAGCCATCTTAAATATGCTTAAATAAAATGGTTTTAAAAGAAAATTTCATCAATGTAATAGCATGAAAGAATGGTTCATTACTAAGAACAGTTTTGGGGTTTTTTTCCAGAGTAACAGTTGTCTTATATTTATATTTGTGAGATCTGACAATCACATTTTTTAATGAATTAAAAGTTTGTAAGACTTCATGCATTTGTTAAAAAAATTGCCATGAAGGATGACACTTTCCAGAGAAAAAGAGCAACTACAGAATAAAAATGTGAAAATAGGGCAAAATGTGGTATATTTTACAATTATATTAAGGATAAAGCACTGCCATAAGTAAAAGTCAAAACTGAATATAAACCTTGGAGGAAAGCACCTGCTCCTTTGAAAGTATAACTGTATAGAAGAATAATAAAGTAGAAAGAACAACAACCTTTTGGAACAAACATGGTTAGAAGGAAATATTTTTAGAATCAATAGGTTTTTAGAGGGATGCTTTTTTCTTTTCTAGCCAAGGTAGAGGCTAATGGCTGGAAGCTGGTGTACCAATACAATCAGAAAAATTGCAGATTATGGATATGGATTTTGATATTGCTTTTTAGAGGATCTGCTGCTGCTGTAGACTGAAGTGTATAAGGCCAAATGCCTTCTTAAGAAAACAGAGTATAGAATATATTGGTGCATGCAAAAGATTATAGATATGTCTTCACATGTGTATCTTCACAGAACAGACTGTAGTCAAGAGCTAAAATGGGAATACCTAATTTTTGGCCTATCACAAAGCATTGACCCTTGGAAATCAAGTACTTATGTACCATTTATATTGGCAGATGTCTGGAGTGGTTGTGAGTAAAACTTTACCTCGATACTACAGAACTGGAGAAAGAAGCCAATGACTGATGTTAAAGCAGACTAAGCAAATGTGCTTTGAAGTCAGTCATCCACAAAAGTTATGGTCATGTTTCTTCTTGACAATTCCCATTTTGGCAAAATAAAGCAAAACTGAAACTCAGATGCTCTTCTTTATGATTTTTTTCCATTAATTATGAGGGGGCATACAGACATGAATAGAAAATTATCTCCCTCAGGTTCTCAAAAAGCTGTTATTGCCAGACTAATGATGTCAAAAATCAGTTATTTCCAAAATCATGAACTTATCTAATCTCATGGTTTTGTGGTAGTGTGAGTGGAGCTTATATTGCCTAGTCTTTTTATTTTTATTTTTCCTTTTTTATTTTTAATTTTTAAGCAAAAATTGAGTTTAGAATCAGGAATTTTATTTAAAAAACCTGGTCTGTTTTAAGAGCTTAATGTTAGGAGCACTGGACATGGCAATGCTGAAAGTCTTTGCCTCTTGATGTGGCACATACTGTAATTCATCATGAGGAAGTAAGAGTGAGTAAAGCTTCTTAAGTCTGGGCTGTGCTTTTCCAAAGAGCATTGCCTGCTGACATCCCAGAGAGGTGGAATCAGCTGTCAGGCTGTCTCAGAGCCTTATGGCCCTACCAGAAAAATGGATTTGTGTGGCATTAAGTTGTTCTTGCCCCCATTAGGTTGCATCAGTACTGCAGCCAAAACCTGCTTTTAAACTTCTCCTGTGTTTGATCCCCTGACTTACGTTCTCTCACTGTTGTAAATTGCTTCTTTGGGGGAAGGAGAGGGGCTGGCCAACTCTGTATTTGTAGCTCTTAGTAATAGGTATGTTACGTTTCCTTCAGTCATGATTTGTCTTTTTTCTTTTCTTAAAAAGAAGTCTCATACAGTATCTTTTCTTCTTTGTTTTGTTGCAGAGAAATACCAATTAATAGATTTAGAAATGGCTGGTAACTTTAATAGCAGAGAGTGACTGAGAATCTGTTTTTTAACTTGCAAAAATCTAATCTGATATCGTTGGCAGACAGGTGTGTTAGTTTCCCTGGACTGTGTTTGGTACAATTCGATGCTGGGTTCTGCTCCTCATTGTGCTAGAGTAAGTCTAATGCAAGTCTTCTGGCATCCCTTTTCCCTGGGGATTTACCACAGGAACAACAAGGCAGAGCTGAGGAAGAATTAAGCCCTTACCCTGCGATAGTGAGTGCATGGTATCTGGCTCTGTGTCCTGCTACTTGCCAAGTCTGATGGGCCTTAGAAGAAAGAGTCAGCTTTTGTATCCCGAGTTTCCTCCTTTTTCCTTCTGTTTCTTTCTTCATCTTCCTTTCTGAAAATCCGCACTTCCTTTTAGTAAAAATACTCACAACTTAGTGATAATCCTCAATTGCTTTTGATCATGTGTTATTTTCCCTAGCTGTATTCAACTGTTTGTTTTTTTTGCTGGGAAAGGTTGGCTCATGGAGTGCATCTGTATATTCCAACATAAATGATTCTCTTACTCTATGAAAAGATTAGAAAGTCGTGAGATGACAGGGACTTATATTAGGCTGTGAAGAGTAGGATCTGTTATGTTCCCACACTGAGAAGAATAATTTTGTCAAATATTTTTTTCCTCTCAAAGGTGAGATAGCTTTAGGACCCACAGTCTGTCTCTGCAATCTACCTTTTGTACCAGCGGAGTGTGAGTGCTGGTACACACCAAGCCTGGGGGAAAGCAGCTCTTGTGGTACAAGCAGTCTTTTCCGTTTTTCTGTATTCTTGCTTAGTCACCAAAGGTAACTTAACACTGACTTTAGTATGATCCACAGGGTTTAGGCAGTAGCTTATTGATTTCTGTGTTTTATTTTTTATTTACTTCTCTGAATTCCATATGGCTTTCGATTTAGTTGTACTGGAAAAGGACAAAGAAAAATCCCACTCTCCGGCATGTCAAAAACTATACTTAGGCTCAGTAGGGAATGATAAGGTAAAGGGTGAAAGACATTTTTCTACAGGCCTACAGAATACCGTAGCTGTTTCAATAATTCACATAACCACTAGTTATTATAAACCGTTGTCTTGTAGCAGGATGCAGAGTGTATACAACTGGAATGAGAGGACAGATCCTGCCTTCATAACTGACTGTCCCCCATTTACCTACTACAGTTACAGAATTCCTTTATTTATTGATCAATTCATTCATCCTAGCTTATATTAATGTTAGCACTCAAAAAAATGTGGATTTTTTTTTTCTCCCCTTCTTCCTGAGAAGGCTAATTTTCTTTCAGGACTTGTTGTCCTTCCTCTGTTACTGAAACAGCTTTCAGTTTCCAGGCTACCTAGCTGAAAGACTGTTTGTGGCTATAAAAGAGCCAACCCGGGGCTCAGTACATGGATCTGAGGAGGATTACTAAGGATTCTAGGGCATTTTGCCTCTGTCCAAAATTACTTTAAGGCATTGGTGTCAGATAGCTTGGCTGTGTCTGATGGATCAAGGGGACGGAGTGAGAGTGAGAAAGAGAGGTGAAAGGGATAAGGAAAGGATTGAGGACAAAAGGAAGATCAGAAAGCAGTCTGGGTAGTGAAGGGAGAGACAGGAACAATATCTTACTTGTGAACTTCTATTTCTAACTCTTTGAATACCAAAGGCGATCGAGAGCATTTCTTCAGACATATTGACACAAGCTGGAGACAGGTGACTGGTTTTAAAATTCATTGCTGATTGTGAAGCATCTATATAATTTTAAGATTTCTATATTTGACAGTCTTTAAAAGTAGGAAGGTGTATATTCTTATTGTGAGTAATAAATAAATATGAATCAAGTGTTTTTCACCGTGGGACTACTTCCTTTGAATTTCATTCATTTTGACAATTCTTGGCAGTAGCTGTTCAAGAAACATTCAAACCCACAATAAGCAGTGTTGGAGGTCAGGACTGCAGCGTGTTTGCAGAGATGCACGTTAAGAGAAGCATCCTGACCGTGGCTGTGGGTGCTGAACAGGCTGCCTGCCGTCAGCCCCAGTGCCTGCTGCTGGAACTGGTGTCAGAATCATCTGGGGAGCTGCTGCCACTGCATCTGCACTGTAATGCTGGTGTCTGATTCTTGCTGCCTTCCCCAGTGTCTGCTACTGTGGCCTTTGAGACAATGTGCATAATTCTCTGTGTTTTCTGCAGAAGTGTGACTTACAGTAATTTTACAGAAGCCCAAGTAGTAGCCCCAGAGTTATGAAGTTTCCCCCAGCCCCTCTTCTTTTCAATAAAACCAAGACATAATTGTTATAAAAATAAGTGTGCATATACTGGTTTATAAGTATGACCAATTTCCTTCTCGCATTGCCCATCTATGGTATAGAGCCGGGAGAGAATATAAATTTTATCCAGGTACAAGAATGTCTTTCTATGAATCTACAGGTGCTACTTTTAATCTCTGGTTCACCTGGGACAGAATGATGGTGATAGTTGTGAGGGTTGGCAATGGAAAAGCCACAGTTATATCTAATTATTTTTGGTGCTTAGACACCAGGGTCATTTAGAAATACCTACAAGGTCTAAATAGATTGAGTCAACAAGAACTGTCCTCTTAGATAGGAGTGTTGGCAACACACTGGGAAGAGGAATGTGAACTTTGGTATTGTGGGCCAAATTCTTTCCTCATGTCTTTTGGATTTGGTCTGTGTATTTACTGTTCTCTGTGTATTTTACTAATTGAATTCATACATGTAGGTTTTTTGCCCCTCTGCCTATAATTGTAGCCCTTTCTTAATCTTCTTCTATAAAAAAAGCATGGCACAGAAATTGGTATTTTAGGAGCATTTTACTTCATCCTGCAACTTTCAGTGTTTTGCCTGAAATGCATGAAGTTACTGTGCAATCCAGAATTTTTGTTTGTAGAAGATGATGATAAAAAACCTCAGAACATGTGAAGAACAACTTTTATTTTTAGCCCAGGAAATAAGACTGTGGGTGAATCAGCAAACCATACAAACTAGTGGACTGGAATTTTGTTATTTGCATTTTTAAGAATGTATAACGTGATAAATACGTCCTGATGGAAAAATAATGATGATTCTATTAAGCTTACTTTCAGAAGTAAATGGTTGTTTCCAGTGAAAGCCTGATGATCCAAATTTGGGTCACAGTTGGCTCATAGCTACAGAAAATGCATATGAATTTATACCTGAATTAGATTTGGTGGGAGGGGAAAAACCCACATTAGTATCTGAAACCTTGTGAAACTCTCTCCTGAGATAGAGATGTGTCTAAGTACAAACTACATATGTACATATAGTTATGACTGCTTGTGTTCAGTTGATTTACCTGCAAAGAATTGGGAACAAAGTAATAAACAAAGCTGTGCACAGGATTTTTTTTTTTTAAGCTTTTTTTGTTGTTGTTGTTCAATCCCCTATATTTTGTCAAACTGCAGTTTCATTGCTGGATAATATGGTAAAAAGATTCATTGTAAGGGTTATCTAACATTGGTGGTGTTGATGAATAGTTGCAATTAATACATTCCCTTAATTAGTCTGATACCCAGAAGATGCACCTGGCAGGTCATTTTAATACTACAATTGATTTATTGCTGCTAGAAATGATTTTACCAGCTATCTTCAGAGAGCACAATTAGAGAGGATTTCATTTTTTTTAATGCATTTTCACTGAGGAATAAACATGAAAGGTCTATGTAATTCAGAACAAAGCAGCTATAACGTACTAATGGTTTATGGATTTTATTAATATTCAACTAACATTAGAATCAATTTTAGAGAACAGGAACCTATTTTCTATATGAAGAATCCATTTTTAGCACGAGAGTGTTTTATTTAAAAAAACAGAATAAGACCATGATATTTTAAATGAATTACTATTACCATGAATGGGAAATCTTAAAAATGGTGTAACAGTAAGAATGTATCAATAGATGCTCCATGTGATATATGTGTCAGATGCACTGAGATTTAGGAAAAACTATATATAAATTATGTGTATGTATTATATTTTTTGAATCATGACAAAGTCCCTTTAAACAAAGAAATATTTTTCTGAGGTTACTATAACAATGTAACTGAATCAATGTCAGCTTAGCTGTCACAAAAGTATCAACTTCTACTTTCATGTTTCTAAATCTGCTGTTAAAATTGATCTTGAAATTAGTTCTGCCTTTTTTTCCCTTCACCTTCCTGTATTTTTCTCCATTTTTAGTGCTGCAGCAGACAGCATGGCTGCCTTTTGTTAGCCTCTCTGTGCACTAACATCACTGACACTACTGTGGAAACATCCAGCAAGCTCCCTTCCTATATCATAGCAAAAAAAAGGTTGTTCCTTCAGTTACAACCTGTTCATTCCTAAGTTTTTGAAAAACTACTTTTTTCATCTATATTCTAAATGAAAAAATGTTTTCCCTGATGGGGGATGCTGGTAGGGGCAGTGGGGACAAACACAGCTGTTCAGGGTTTGGACTCTGTTGCTTGTATGCTCGAAGTTTGAAATAAAATCACGCAGAATTTGTTCACGCAGCAAATGCAAGGTTGCCCTTTATGTTTTAGGCTACTCTGGATTCACCTAAGCTTTATCTGTCTTCCAAATATCTTTGGCTCTCCCTGGGAATTGAGGGGCCAAACCTGATACGCCAAATGCATCTCCATAGTCTTTAATGTGGTATTAGGGTGTGGGGACACAAACTGTTCTCTCAGCCTTGGCATCTGGAGTTGAGTGATCTGGATTTGGAAGCAAGGTCTATTTTTTTTCAAAAGCTCTAGTTGAATAACTCCTGACCTCGCAATAAATGTGCGAGAAAATAATTATGGTTCAGTAATTATGGGTGGTATTTAGCCTGATGTGTTATTTTGCATCACTTCAGAGTGCATGCAAGGTGCCATATAGAAAAAATAAGAAAGCATTCCCCTTCACCTTTGAATCTTCTGATCCATTTTCAATATGACCTAAAAAATGGTATTGAGCTCCAAAATAAAGTAGGAAATTGTTACTAAACAAGGATGTTATTTATAGCACAGTTAAGACTTGGTTCAAACCTGCCTGAACTCATGGTCCAAGTCTGGCATCTCTGCTTTGAAAAGATTTAGCCCGGAATGATGGACATTCTCTGTTATCATGACTCAAATGTTCTGGACAAATACATATGTTGTTTTTAACTGGAGTTACTGGTGGTTCTATGAGGAATGCTTGAGCAAGAATCTCTGAGCAGCTTTGCAGAGAACCTGTCCCGAGGGCCAGGCAAATAGAGTGGGTGAAATGGGGAGACCTTGCTAGCAGTGTGGGTTTGAACAACTCCTAAGGAGGAGGGAATTCTGGAGGTGACAATAAAATTGCGATAGCAAGAGATTGTCTACAAGGCATGCTGTAAGTAATGTCAAGACTTTCCAGCACTATCTTGGGGGACCTGGTGAAAACATTCAAAGTTGTACCTGTGTCACAGGCAGATCAAAAGGACCATCCCCTGTCTGTGGTTTTTGTGAGACTCAGGAAGAGGGAAATGCTTGACATTCATCAGGGAGTCCAGAGTAGATGAAGATGAAGTGATCAGTGATTATGAGTGACTTCAAGGAGTTTCAGCTAAACAGAAATCACTTCCTTTCAGTTTAGATGACAGGGAAGCTGATGGATATTAGAAATACTGTGAATAATAAGGTCAGAATATGGATTCTGTACACAGGAGACACAGGTTAAAGTCAAAAAATAATTTAAAAATGGGTTAAGTTATAAGGTAAAGTAGCATGGAGCTAATACCTCTGTATGCTTAGGTTTTGTTTTTGGCTTTTTTAATTTTTCCACAGCAAAAAAATCCATGGGAGCATTTGTTTTTATTTTGTTTATCCTTTTTTTTTTTTCCACTGGCTCAGATTCTCGTTAGATTTGATACCTAAGGTGTAACTAAAAGCCTTGGGATGCCATATATTCTGAAAGCTGTTTGTTGAAAACTGTCTCACCAAGTATTTCTGTTGTGAAAACACTGTGAAATCTTTTAATCTTTGTGGAGAGCCCAGAGGTTTTTCTACAATTAGGACTTATACTAGTTAACTTGAAATAGTGTATAATGGTGTATAAATATAATTGAGCTTTAGTTTTTCAAGGCCTAGAACTACTTAATGCAACATGTATGAAAAAGTATAAAACAATAAAAACTTATTAAAAACAAAACCCTTCAAAATATTTAATACAGAACAAAAAGAACACAAGCATTTCCAGCTGAAAAGTTAACATCAACATATATATGGTATGGTGTTTTGTTTAGTTTTTTTATTTTGTTTTGTTTAGTTTCTCAGGGATTTTAGTGAAGATTTAAAATTATCATAGGTCTCAGTGCAGTTTGTTTGCTCCCCACAAAAGCAGAGATGATTTTTATTGACCAATCTTAGATCCAAGAGATTAAAGAAAGTACTGTAAGAGCAGTGAAAAGGATAACACTGTGGGGGTCAATAGGCTTACTGCTACTTGGAAATGAAAGTGAAGCATTCCATTGGGAGAGGGGGTAATTTAGCATTCTTACCAGGAACTTGAGAGTTTTCCCTTTCCTTTTTTTTTTTAAATTTTATTTTTGAGAGAAGAAAAATTATTCATCTTACTTACAGGTTTCTCCATGACTTAATACCGTGGCCATAACAGGAGGTCATTTAGAGGGCACTAGATTCACCCAACATAATTCTGCACAATGCTTTTTAGCCCAAATGGCCTGGCTGTCACATACTCACTTCTTGATTGAAATGTTTCTGGTAGACTTTTGGAATGCAGTCTGAGGGCTTAGTGACTCAATATTTTCAACATGAATACATTTTCTATCTCATAGAAAGTTTCTATGAACTACTGCAGAGTTAATGTGTCTTTCTATTGTTTCTTGAAATGCTGTGAACTTTACACAAATCTGGTAAAATTGCAAGAGTCAAAAGGAAATGAAAGTCCTAGCTTGATACAGTTTTATTTTTTATGGCATCATCATCATCATGGCCCTTTTTTATGAGGGTATCAAAATGTCTGCTGAAAAGAAAATTTTTCTTCTTGAAGCTGTCATTAATATCCCTTTCTTTTCCTTATGTGTGTTGTTTTGCCTGCGTTTTTAACTTTTTTTCCCTTTCTTGTCCAGGCAGTACAATTTTTGTCTTCTTTCCACTGCAGAGAGTAAGTGCAGGAAGAACAACAGCTGGTGTGACTTTGATTGGGGATGTGCTGAAATGCTTTTGTTTACAGAATATGCAGAGACACATGAGGCCTGGCAGAGTACTCATGTCACGCTTCTTCCCATCTTTGAAAAATTGCCAAAGAAACCTGATTGAAATTGGCCAGTTGCATTTATTTTGCTGTTGGCCAGAGACAGGTTTGCAGGTTTAGAGCATTTTAACATTTTGTTGAGTTTCCTGCTGGCAAATAATAGATTATTAACTGATTTTAAGAGGAAAGGGGACCCAGAAAGTTCTCAGAAAGCTTCTTGTGCCCTATGAATCTACGCAAGATATTGCTTATAGCACATCCAGTCATTTCACCCAGGAGACTGATTTGCTTTGTCACAAGGAATATCCACAGTTAATTTAGCTGGTCACAGCTTGTGAAACTTGGCTTTTTGGCTGCTGCAATGTGAAGTAAACATTCCTTTACTCCAAAATCAGAAAACACCTGTCTCTGCTTCTAAAAGTCTGCCGAAGCACTAACAAAAAGGTAATTCTACCAAGAGAAATGGCAGAATGCCCATGGACCTAGCAGAAATTGTGACTCTTATTAATTAATTAATTAACTTACAGGAATTTCCTGCAGACTAGTGACTTTGGGTATTTTGGTAATCATATAAGAAATAGACTTAAACCAATTATTGAAATTAATGAAATATTGAGATAAAATGCCTATTATGTTTACAGTTAGGTGGCATGAATTTTTTACAGTTCATTTACTATTTGCAAATGGTTCTTTGCAACATTAACTACGTTCTTGAAATTCTGTGCTAAAACATATGTTTTTATATACCTGGTTCATGTTAGGTTTTCTACAAAATCATTACCAGCCCTGTTGTTATTCACTATTTGATCGTGGCTGGGTGTGGGTGTTCTTGGGTTTTGTTTGCTTTTTTTTATGTATCCCTGACCTTGACTATTCAGGAACTTCTAGTACTTCATTTCATTAATAAGCACTGATGTGTCAAAGAGTGTTTTCAATTAGAGCATGGTGTGAAAATCAAGCTTTCTGAAAGTTTATAATCCATATTTACTCCCTTATCTTATTAATTTTTAGATTCTGTGCTCTAAACTTACATCTTTTTCCTGATTCTTTTTCTGTAGGGTAACTTGCATGTTTTCCATCTCTTAGCTGTGGCAATGTAAAACTAAAAGTATAGACTTGACTGAATTCTAAAGTTTCAGAAACAAGAAGAGAGGTAGAACAAATCCCAAATGTATTATAGCAAAACAGAGCCCTTTAGATATAGAAGGAGCCACCTTTTTGAATGCTGCTGTATTGGGATGATGTTCAGGGAATCTGGCACTGCTGCACAGTAGTATATTCAGGAGCAGGAATGACCCCAAGTATAGCAACCAAGATTAAGGCTTTTATTGGAAATGTTAGAAATGAAATTACTTCTGTACTCAATGCTGTGTTTTGGCATAATGGACAGGAAGTGGTATTAAATTTTGTCTGCCCTGAAATCACAATATTTTTGTATTTTCTCCAGCATCTAAGGGTTTTTGTAAAAAGGTGTTGGTTTTGGTTGGTTGGGGTTTTTTCTGTTGTTTTTTTGTGTTTGTTTTTGTTGTTTTTAAATTTTTTTTAAATTTATTTTTGAGACAAACAGTATATGAAAGCTTATAAAACATCTCTATAAGTTTTCTGCTGTGTTCACAATTAATGGGCATGTTTTTAAGATCATTTGTTACTTGGAGTAGGTTTTGTCAACATTACCCATGTTCCTGAAATTCTAGTGTGATCCACAGCTATTAAAAAAAAAAAAAAAATTGAAAGTAAGTAGTGCAGATTTGTCTGGGTAACTTCATTACTAATCTCTGATTTGTGCAAAAATAAACAAGCTTTTCTTTTACTACATTTTGAATTTAGGACATACAGATTTTCCTTGCTGCAAATTGTAGGGTTTTGGCTATGACAAACTGAAGGATATACTGAGTGTTATCAAAAATGTCCATTTTTGTTTTCCAATTCAAAACTACTTCTAATTTAAGCAACACAGAAGAGTAATAAGAATGTTAAATTGAGCAAACTGAATATTGTCAGGAATTGTGAAAGATGTAGGAAGTAAGTGAAGGACATCACTGAAAACAAACAAAAAACTAGATGGAAAATATTGCACACTGGACCCTTTTTTCTGTGTTTTTATTACAGTGAAACCTTTAGGTACCGAAGGTTTGCTGGTTCTAAGTGCCAACAGCAGCTGAGTGAAATTCTGTCCTGGGAATTTGCAGCCTGGTTAGTTTTGGTCCTTGCCTTTAAACTTTCATCCTTCCACTTGGGGATATGAGTTTGGTTGCCATTCTTCATTTAATAATTATTTTTTTTATATTTTATCATTAGATTGTCACCAAAAATATATCTTCAAGGGAATGAGAGTTATTATAAAAAGGTCAAACCAAAGTGATCAGGACTTAGTTTAGAAATCTATACTTATTATTTCAGATGGCATGAAACTTCACAGGCTAAGGTAGTGAATTCAGATGTGGTTTTTTTAGTTTTTCCCAGTCTCTAATTTTCAGATGTATTTCTTTTTCAAGCAGGCCTTACTTCTAAGTTTTCCTAAGCTTTTTGGCAGGTATAGTGCTGTGTGTCTTTGGCAATTTGGTATTCACATTTCAGTATCCCACATTCTGTACAAGGTGGCAAGGAATAAAAGGAGTTATCTTTGAATGATCTGCAGGATTATGATCAATTAAATTCTGTCAGATTCGATATGTAGTATAGAAAATATTAACATAGCAAATATATCTTGGAGTTACCTTAGTGGAGTGGGCATGAGGTGGGGGAGGAGAGGAGTGTTGCTGCTTCGAAACTGAGTCCTTTAAGCTGTCAACTTCAACCAAATTAAAAAATGTGTGCCAGCCTTAAGTTGGCACGCTTGAGTTCACTTCACTCCAGTCAATGAGGCACCTTAGCACAGTAAGCACAATAGAGACAAAGAGATGCCTTGCAACTGACAGAGAGAGAAAAGAGTCCTTTGAGATGAAATGTTAACATAAGAAGTGAAAATGGTTTGTGGTAGTCTCAAGCTGGCTCTTTTGGGTTCACTTTCCTATAGTTACTGAACTATAGTGCTGTACCTTAACAGAGGAGTCTCAATAAAATTAGAAAGATATCCTAAAAAGGACAGAAGACGAGAGAGAGTAAAAGAGAGCGAGAGAGATGGAGAGTTCTTTTGATAAGGAGCTTAACAAAAGTGGAAAAAAATGGTTTATGTGAATGTTAGTTTTCATGGCAGTCTCAAGCTGACACTTGGGCTCCCTTTATTACAGTCAGTAAGCTACTTTAGCAAACAAAGGAGAATGGAGAGAAGGATGGCTGGAAACAGCAGAGAAAGGGAGAGAAAAAGAGACCTCTTTGACAGCATCTTACACAACATGAAATCTCTGTGTCTGTGTTTCCATTCTTGAAATGTTTTTTGTAAGGCAGAGAGAAACACAAATAGTTGAATCTTTGTGAAGATACTTTATAGATATTGAAACAAATGCTGAGATTTTGAATTTGCCTAAGCAACATAGCAGCTTGATTGTGCTCAATTGGGCAAGGGCTGTGAATTCCCTTCTTATCTCTCTAAAAACATTTTTTTCCAGCATGCTGCTTTCAGAAATTAATAAATAGCATCCAATTCTAGGAAATTCTAGTGTTGAATTCATTTAAAATCCTCTTTATATATGGAAATGTGTGGAAAAAAGTAACTAGAATTTGAGGTGTGGATTTTTTAATATGGTACTCAGTAGTGCTGAAAGCTAAATGTGTGCTGGCTTATATTTGCATCGGGTAGCTGATGAGTGAGTCTGCCTTTCTAAACAGGTGAAAGAAAATTTCTTTCTTTTCTCTGCATTTAATCCAGTCCTTTGATTTTAGTTATTCAATTCAATCTAATATTTCAAATTTTAGGTATTGAAGTTACAACCTTTCAGGTCTCTGTCTCATTGGAAAGGTAATACATTTGATTAGCTTCCACAAATTTAAGCTTTGCAAGGTGAATATGAAAGTAAAGAAGATTTCAGGCCTTTGTACCTGTTAGGTAAATATATGAGGAAAACTAAACCATACCCATCAAAGCTGTAATTAAAAGACCCATGAAAATTGGCATATTTTGAACATCATCTATTCACCATGAAATGGGCCATTAGATATCTGGCTGACAAATGTTTTCATTCTGAACCTAATGTGCACTGCTCATACGTCATCTGCAAATTCTGTAGAGGCACACATTGGAAAGGAAGGCAAGGCACAGTCACAAATTATTCTTGCCCTCCATTAGGCAAATTGTCAACTTTGTAGAATCAATAGAAGATTCTTTATAATATACAAATTGGTATGTAGCCATGAGCAAATGCAATGGGACAGCCAAGGATGGAACTTAATTAGAGAGCAGAATTTGCTTTTAACAATATTGGATATAATGAAGATGCAGTGCTAAGCAAACAACATTGAAGCTTTCAACATCTTCATAATTTTGTAATGTAAAATCCATTGCACTCCAACTCTACTCAGTTCTTTAAGGAAATTTCTGTATGTAGAGAAAAATTGCTTTTCATAGCTAAATATGTGTATATTAAACAAGATGATTAAGTTTACAGAAGTATTCTATACTGACATGATACTATTCAATACTGTAATCTGCAATAAATAGATTAACAAACACAGTATTTGCAGATGGGCAGGAGAGTAGGCAAAAAGTGACTGTGAACAAATTTGTCTGTTTTTTGTAAATTGTTCACTTGAGCCTTATGCTCTCTTTCATATTGTATGATTGTTCATTGAAGTCATGGGGTACCTTTTCTGCTCTGTAACGAGCTAGTCTGAAATGCTTGAACATCAGTTTAACAAGTAAAAAATTTCACTATTTAATAGGAAAAAAATTAATTCACAAAAAGAGTCATGAAACTTCTGCAATTCAAAGTTTTTCATTAAGATCCTTCTGTAGATCAACTATTCAAAAACAACCTGGAAGATACTAGAAAATCTACTGATACTGCCAATACTTATTGGAGAAGTATTTACTATTTTCATTAATATTCAATGAAAACCTGCATTTTCCCCTAACCCTGGCATTTAAGTTACTTTGTTCTGATGGCTCTTTGAAAGCCTCTGTTAAAGGCTGGAGATAGCTGAGGATTGAATTCTATGATTAGATTATAGCCAAGAATTACAATAACCTTGTACCTGGAATCTACAGAAGATGGTGTTTTGTGTATCTGCAACCTGGCCAATGTTGGTCAGAACGTGGAGACCAGGTGGACAAAAATTAGTGAGGAAGACAGCACTTCTTTCAGCAGGGAAAGAGTGTTCTCGTGTTTCAGATTAACAGTGATTCTTTAGTTTTAAAGCTGACTGTGATGTTCACCAGGGGCTGCCATATATCCACAGGGCTGGGCAGCAGCACTTGTTGCCAGTCTTCTCTTGTTTGTTTTGTTACTAATCCCTTAAATTGTGACAATACTCTGGACTGACTTTGTATCAGCTCATTTAGTGGTGAAAAATGGAACCATTTAACTTGTGCTGGATGAAGAAACAAGAGTGGGAACTATACAGCTATTCAAAAAAAAAAAAAAAAGAAGAATAGAACCAAAAAGGAGAAAATTGGAGGACAGTGAAACAAAAGAATAGGAGATAAAAAGAGGCTGGAGAAGGAAAGTAAAAAGCTGGTTATTGAAAGACAAAGAGAAATTCTTTAGTCAAGCCTAGCAGTGCTGGTCCTGCATTTTGGAGTTCCATAAATTCTTCTCTGCATTTTTATTTCTACTCATTTGGACTTGATGAATTACTCAGTCCCCGAATTTAGGTGATTTGAGAGAGCAGATCCAAAGCAATCAAGTTATTAACTACCTGTAATATGAAAACAATCAATTTTAATTGGTAATGGTAAAAACAGGTGGCAAGAGTAAAGTTTTAGCATTAAATTAAAACAATTTTTTTCCTGCCTTGCTAAGTGGTGGTTTGTGTGTTAGAGGGAGACAGACTGACATCCATCTGCTTGGACTACAGAGACTACTGTGAACAAACATGCAGCATATTAAATGGTCACCTCAAGAACCAGCACTTCTATTTAGCATTATTGTGTGCCATCCAGTTTTGTAGGCTGTGGAAAGACAGACCCCCAGACAGTTCATGTAAATTATGTTAATGATTACTGTCCACTCTCTGTCAACACCAGTACTCATAGTGCTACCTTTGCATCATGAAATCAATTCTTCCTTTCTTTCTAGTCTCTTTGTAATGAGCCTTAAGGTGAAACCACATCAGAAAGCAGCCTCTCCCTCTCCTTCCCCTGTATATTTTGAGTGATGATTGTTTCTGATGTGAAGGCTCTAGATCTTCAAATTGGATTTGCTGTCAATGTGTCCTTTTCTAAGAAAGTGATTGTGCTTGTCAAAGACACAGTTTTAGTGTCTAGGTGAAATGGATAAAATTCCAGGGGTTTAAGGTATCTTCTCTTGGCTGCTTTGCTTTTCATTTTATGATCAACTGTATCTCTCAACAGAAAGTACATTGAGTTACTGTTGATGCATACATTATATTAGGTGTAATGCCTAGAAAACGACTTTTCTCCTACTTGTAAGGAAGGAAAGAGAGGACTACGGATAACAGTCAGGAATGATAGAACTAAAAGACCCATTTTTGTTTCACCTAATACTAGCATAATAGAGAGGGAATGTCTGTCTGGTAACCCAGGTCTGCTGCATGATAGTTCATTTTTGGCTAGGACATAATCAAGCTGTCTTATGTGTGCAGTTGCTTGTCTGTGTCTGTATCATGCTACTGTATAATGTCCAACCTGAATTAATACAGCTGGAGCAGATGCTAAATGACTGTATCTAAGTCACTTGTGTCCTATTTTACACTTCACTTCATGATCTGTGTGAGGCTCTGTGAACATTTGATATTCATTTTAGAGTCTCACCATATGCCCTCACATTTATAGGCTATAAATCCACAATCAACTACTCTGTTGATATTGGCATTGCTTCCCTCAGCTGCATATGTGAAAGAAAGCATTTGGAAATAACATTTATGACTAAATGTGCTTACATGAATGACTACTAAAGGGTCTAAAATGTTGTTTCATGTAACACTCTACCCATGGGCAGAAAAAAGGAAATAAGGAGCTAACTGAAGTTATTGGATACTTCATGTAAACTTCAGTGAGAGTCCCATGCCCATGCACTCTATTCACAGGGTTTGAAACAAAATCTCCAAATGTGTATGGAACTCTTTTATTACTGCATAACTTCCTGTAGGAAAAAGAATGATTTAAAAAGCCTTTCAGTATTGTCTTTCTTCTAAGAAAGAGTCCTTTTGTCTATGGTAGAAAGAAAGAAACTATGTTATTTTCTATGTGTTCCCTTCCCACTGGATAGTCAAACACCCTACACTTATCTATTCTTTATTCTGCAGTCCTTTGATAAACAGCTCTTCTTCCCTTCCTGTTTTCTTGTGTAAGTAAAAGGTTTGTTAAAATGCTGGTTTCAGTTCTCTGTCCCGCTCCTGCTCCATTAAACACACGATATATCATTTCAGATTATTGGAAAGTCTCCATAAAGATTTTTTTTCTTCATTATTAACAATCATTGCAATGAAATGGGGAGTTCATGCCTCTCTGAGCAGACTTCTGTAAATAACACTTTAGCCAGAAGGCAGTTACCCTAATTTTCCTTTGTTTTTAGGCTGCAGCTTCCTTTTGCAGTTTAATGCTGTATGCTTTCTACAATGTTGTAGCATAGCTTGGTCACCCAAAGTGAGTTTTGTATTGTGGGGCAGTAGTAAGGCGCAGATATGAAGAAATTGCTTTGCCATTTTGTTTCTCAGAATGTTCCAGAAAATGGGTTTAAATACTGGCAACCTCTCTGAAGTACTGTCAGGATTAACAGAGTGCTGAAAAATGCCATTTATGTAAATAAGGTAGATCATGTTATGCATCAAAGACCTCTTCTTGAAGGAGTGTGTGATTAATCTTTACTTACACGAGAAGCTGTGCTGATTCCAGCAGGTTATGGTATTGGTGCATGGCAATATCCAGCTGCAGATGATCAGGTTATTTGTGACATTACTTTTCACATGGATTCTTTCTTCCTCTGTCTCTTTAAGAAATTGAATCTTCATTGACTTACAGCTGACTGTACTGGATTCATAAAACAGTCTTTCACTTCTCTCTGGGTACGTGCTGTATCATGAATTGTCTCCTTAGAGACAGCAGGCCACCTTATTATGGTTACAATAGACAAATTCCTAAGCATGAGGTCTGCTTTTATGGCCTTGACTTGTACATCTTTTACCTTAGAGACTTGCCACTCATGTTGACACAGATTTGTTGTGTGTGATGAAGTGATAAAATCAATGAAGAGGACACATGTGCTTCTCTAGCTTTCAGAAAGACTTTGTTATTTATTGTTTATTGTTGTAAGTTAAATCTACTCAACAATTTTCTGCAAAGGTACATTTACTTTTTGGATTTGTTTTATTCTGCCTGCAGCTTAGAAGTGGCTCTTAGTGCATACTGTATGTGTTAGCTTTGTAAAAGTTCCACTGGAAAATAGAATGAATAGAAATGTATATGTCTTGGCAAGAACAATACCCAAAGGGTGTGGGAGAAACATTAAATAAACAATTTTAGAAAAATAAGCAACCTGAATGCCAAACATTCTAATGTTATTCCTATTATATTTCTGCCCCACCAAGACACATTGGTATTTAAAAGGATAGAGAGACCCAAAAAATTAATTTAATTTTAATTACTGTTTTAAGACCTAGTGGTAACCAGAAAAATGTTACTATGGCAGGGGCTGAAGAAGGAGAATGTGTTTTCTGAGGAAGCTAAAAGTCAATGGTAGTGGTAATTCCAGGCAGCTGAGAATAGTACACAGCAGTTGGATTTGTCAATGCTGAAAGTAAATTTATTGAAAAAAAATCTAGAATAGGCTGAATTATAGAAACTATGCTACAGGCAGGAGCAGTATGGCCATAGAGAATTTTGCCAACCAACCTTTAGTAGAATTGAAGTTTAGTTACATGTAACTTAAGAATTGAAAAGAACTTTTATGGAAAGTGTATTTTTTAAAAAAATCAACATTACACAAGTATTTTAGGCTGAAAAATCCTATGCTATTAAAAGTATTTGGATTAAGTATCTCAGTCCATAGTTTTTTTGGTTTACATGTTCCTTGAGTCATATCCCCTGGTTTCTCAGACCTAAGAAACAAGGGCACAAGTTATTTGGAAGCATTTATACTTAGGTTAGTGAGAGTCTCATTGATTTGGTGCAATAAGAGTAGCTGTTAGCATTTTGTTGTTATTTGCAAATATTTAAAAGTTTTTTATAGAAAGGACATTCTCAGCAGTTATAGATTGCTGGACTTTTCTTAAATGTACTCCTACTTTAGCAGAAAGAGTGACATTAGACAAATTACCTCTCTTTTTCTTGCTCCTCACATATAGCTAAACTTAATCCATATGATCTGCTGAGTCCATTCAAATATAATTTGATGAAAGTCTGAAAATGAAATGGAAAAATCTATTTCAAGTGATTTTTGAGAATCTGAATCTGACAGACCACAGTGTAGATGACTGGCTGGTGTATTTAGAAGGATTTGTTGATAAATATACAAGTGATTATACTTGAAATAGTCTTTTAAAATAGAGATTGTCTGGAAGAAATAAGCATAAAGATGAAAAACTGGCTCAAACTTGGAATCAGGAAGACAGAAGAAATTAAAAATTTGAGAGACAAGATTAAAAAATTCAAACTTACAGGAAAACTGACTTCTGCTTTGATTCAGGGCATCTGACCACTAGATTTTAAGACAGGGTGATACAACGGTGTTCTGCCTGACTTCTCTCTACCCTAGGACACACATTACATCTTGTTTTTATCATCTTTGATTAACCAGTAATTTTACAGCTGAGGACCTTGCTAAGGCACAAATGCAGACACCTGCAATGCATTGTCTTGCTAAGGGCTGAGTAAGGGGGGTCTCAGAAGCAGCAGCAGGAGTGTGGTGCAGGACATGACTGTGAGACACAACAACGTGGGTTGGTGCTCAGGAAACTGCCTTTGTCATTTCCTTTGGTAGATTTTTTTTTAAAAAATATGTTTAAAATTAATCTTACTCTAAAGGCTGTTTTTGCCTGCCTACTGACCACATATAATTTATCAGGAACTTTACAGTGAAAAGGTCAGTAGTACGAGTCTCATTCAAGAGGGATGGATCAGAAGTGAAACCCAGGATCTAAGGCGCTTTTTCCAGAAAACAACATGCAATCACTGAACCAGCCCAGACTGTTCTTGGTCTCTGGTAAGACACTACCATCAGAAGTTTTTCTCCCACTCTATGGAAAAATTATGCAGATATTTTCAAATAATTTCATTTTAAAATATTCATTGCCTAAGTTTTTTGACAGCAGATAAGTCCTGGTATAGAAAGGGTAGATATAGGTTAGGAGACAAATTAATACTCTAATGAATGAATTAACACTAACCACGTTGTTTGTTTTTTTCATTTGCATCATCTTAGAGAATATGTAGATCTTTACAACACCAAGCCTTAAAAGCTTGCTAGCTTTTAACTTGCTGTAGATGGCCCTGCTGAATCTATGCTGACTCTCTGGCAGCATGTGAAGTTAGGCATGTGCATACATCATTTGCGAAGTCAAGACATATTTTTAAATTAGTGACTAGAATACAGAGGCTGTGGCTCTTGATGGTGACCCCCTGTGCTGTACTCCAGTAAGAGAAGTTACTTTGTCTATGAATTTCTAATAAGTTCTGAGAATAGAAATCCTGAGGTGCTCAAACCGAAGACACTATGAATTTCAGGGCTTGCAAAATAAGGCAAAACATTTCTTAAGCAAGTCACCCCCCACCTCCCCCAGCCCTCAGCTGTGTGAAACATTTGAAGAGGAATATGTGCATGCTGTTTAGTGTGCTCTCAGACTGTAAGAGGGATGTGGTTATTCTCCATTGATTCACTTAATTATCTACAGAATTAAAAAATACTAGAATACAAATATCTTGTTTTATGTTTGTCAAGCACCATGAGGATTTGGGGGGGGCAGGGAACCCACAAAAGCAAAACCCAAATCAGCACTAAAATGGGACTAACCCTATTCTCAGCATTGTGTGCCTTGGCTCTTCAGTGTTCTGCAGCATTATCCAATGCTTTTAGAATGATTTACTTATCACTGTATTTTTAAATGGCATTGTTTTTTGGTTGGGTTTTTTTTCATTGTCTCTAGCAACAGTTTTATTTGAATACTCATGTTTACTTACTGAAGTGCATTTCACTTGGAATGGAAATGCAAAACATTAGTGCAGGCTTTGTGAAATTTACCACTTCTCTGATATGTGAAAAGTACTTGAGATAAGGACATCTTTTCAGTAGTTGTAGGCAGGAGTGGGGATGTGGGGGGGAACCCATAAGCTCTTCAAACAAATATAGCCTGCTTATTTGTCAGTATTGTCTATATTTAACAGCCTCACTGATTCTGTATGCTTTTTGTTAGAGATTAATTCTACTGAATTCTTCAAAGATAGTATCGTATTCCTAGCTATGATAAACTATTTTTTTTTTGCTCTGCTGCTTTTTTTGACAGTAAAAAAGAATGAAAAACTAACATAACGAGGGATAAGCTATGAAGGGCTGTGCAAAACTAGAACAGGTACCACATTTTAGGTTTTTACTTCATCAAAACATTATTTAGCTAAATCATTTGATCTTTGCTCCATTGGGAGTTTGGTACAATCACACTCTGATTTTTCAATATCTCTGTTGTATAAATTAGCCAGGCCCTAAATCACTACATTTTGTTTAAATAGTAAACGGAAATGGCATTTAAAATCTACAAAGCATTAAAACAGCTAAAGGATTACTTACATCATTGGCTTATAACCTTTTTGATTTGTTGATCCCCAAGTACTTTTCAGCAGAGGCATGTATCTCTGTGCAGCAAAAGTTAACTTACTGCAGTAGGCTTCCTTTTCACAGCAAGGTCATGTGAACCCAAAGAGTCTGCAGACCACATGTTGAAAACTATTGATCTACATTATTTATATATGACTTGTTCACTGCTGATGTGTTCCTGCTTTTGAGATGACTCAGTAACACCAGGCAGTAGTTTTCAGGAAGGAACTGGGAGAAGAAAATATAACCCTTAAAAGGGGAGGTTTAGATCGATAAAATATTTCCACAATTCATGAATTAGACCTTCTTCTTACCAGTAATGATACAATCTCCAAAAATTAAGAATGGATGTCTGTTTTATACGTGGTATGCTACAATACTTTGTTGGGATCATGGAATCACTGCAATCACTGCAGCTGGAAAAATTGGTTCAATGCTTATTAAAAGGATGGGAATTCCATCACTTGGAGGCTGCCAGACACTGGATTCCTTGAGCACTAAGCTGTTTTGAAGATATTTAGATTATGTCTTCCAGCTGACTAAAACAGTCATCCCAGGCATGTATCACACACACTTCTACTTCGTGCCTTCATTGAATTCTAACACTGTAAATTATGGATTTGATCTCGAGATAAACAAAGCAGTTCCCTGCCCCTTAAATTGAAGGCATAGGGTTTTGGGGATAAGATCCATTCCTTTTTTGTGCTCAACAACAAGCAAGTTGAAATTCAACTGCAGCATAACATAGTTGTAGGTTCTATTTGCCTGCTTATAAAATGTTTCTTAGCTTCTTGAAATTTCTATTAGGCAACAAGCTGACTTCATGTTGAAGATATGAGTTGTGGTTATACTGGTAATATTTAAAGCATGAGCTGCTTCTCATAATGGTGAATATTTAGAACTGAAGGTGTATTGAGTAAAGGGAGGTACAGAGCCTGGTGCTATTGTGTGCAGCTGCTGAGGTGCTTGCACCTCCCAGGGTGAATTGGCTTCACTGGTGAGCAGTTATACAGCAAACAGGTGACCTGGAGGTCTTTGAAGATTTCTTCATTTTTTTTTTAGTAGTCAAATAAAGAAAATATTTCTAAACATTTCAATATTAATATCAAATGTTAGGATGTTAAATGAACATTTTTCTTCTCCTGATATTCATGTGAGCAAGCAGCTAATTCTCTTGGTGTGTAATCTTAGAAACATTCAGTAATGTAGGAGATACTGAGTTTCACGTGATAATGAAGCTGTTGTTTTCCTCGAGTATATTGCTTCTTGAGCTATTCTTATGCTCACACTTCCTAGTGTGCCATGTTGTGACATGAAATTCTTTTAAATGTTGAGTAAACCCTTTTTTTTTGCTTTGTTCTTTGATCACTTTCTATCAACTGATTTTTTTTTTACTGGCTTCAGAACATGATATAAATGACTAATTTTGAGGGATAATGACTTTTTATGGAAGGGGTAGGTATAAGTAAAATGCTTCTATCTTAGATATTTTTAAGTATTATTTATACTAACAAAAGTTGTTGTATAAAATGAAGGTGTTTGTCCTAGAAAAGACCAGATGATTTGTTTATAAGCATAGCTTACTTATGGAAAATTATTTTTTTAAAATACTGAATTTCTATGTTTTATTAATTTATCACATAAGCTTCTCTGAGCATCTTGTTGCATAAGATGCCTGTCTGTAGGCCACACTCTCTCACAGAAGTGTCTGTATAAGCAGTCGTTCTGAAATGCTGATTCTGTTATTTGATTTGGGATTAAACAGTCTGTTGCAAGCCATCTGTTTCTCTATGCATGTGTCCTTGAAAGGTTAGATTTCCACAGATATTGCCCGATGACTTTAGCCAGTGCTTGAAAGATCAGAATTAGCTGAGACATATGCCACTGAAATTATCTGTCTTATCCTAGAGGACTGGCTGTTTTTTAACATCAGTGCCCACGCTGGAGAAAAGTTTACTCTCTCTTATTGCTGCTGATTTAGAATCCTGCTGCTTTTGGCCAAATGCCATGAGACTTAGGAGCACATCCTTTGAGGCTATTTGAACAGTGAGTGCATGAAAAGTTCCATCATCTTTTTAAGCTGCAGCTCTCCTCCTGAACTGATGCCTCCAGCAGATGCTGCATCACTCGTGTCTAACTCACACTGCTGCTGTTACCCAAGCAGCATCCCTGTGGCCATTAGGGTCAGAAGACTGCTGTGGGTTCAGAGATTCTTTGGAGACTTAAAGAAATCTTACATAAGACTGTACCTTGCTATTGTGCAATGTTGTTGGTTTTCATATTTTTGCCTATTTTTTTTTTTCTTTTTAAATTATTTTTTTGGGTGCTTGGTCATGCATCAGCCTGTGGGTGCTGAATATGTGTGTGATGCACCTACGACTACTAAAAGGCTAGTGTCATGGTAGTGATCTAGCCCTGTGAGTTTGATTTAGGTGGTAAAAGAGGCTCAGGTTGGAGAGTAAGTGCTTGAAGGCACTGTGGAAGCCAGGATGTGAGGAGCTCCCTCTGGACACTGTTTACACAGGTATAATTTTTGTGGTTGCTTAAACTTGGGATTCTTAAGATGTAACTTTTTCATAAGCCATACAGGGCCTCAGTGGTCTGTATCAGCCCTCTAAAAGCTGTCCAGAAAGCCACTCACAAAATGCCATTTCTAGATCCTAAGTCCTCTTTATTTCAGCTCCGCCAGAAACCAATTCAGGTTTTCTCCTACTTTGGTGTTCCAGAGGTGTAAGGATTTCAGGGCTGGTTTCATACCATAGTCTGCAAAATTTTGCTATGCCTTGCACTACAAACCAAACGTGTCAGAGTTCAATGGTGTTTTTCAGCCAACATGATGGGCAATCTTGTGCAGAATTATTTATTTTTACTCTTGAATGTGTTTGTTTCAAGTCCTGCTTGAGATCCTAATTTCTGAAAGTTCTGGAAGGTACGGATTCACAATGGGTACTGTTGAACTGATAAGTCCTATTGAACCTTATACCATTTTTTGGGGGAATATTTTTTGTTCTTTAATGTTAGACTGGTTTTGAAATGTTTTTGCTTTTACTCAACAGTCTGACTACAGAACTACTGAAGTTTCTATACTTCTGGCTGGAAATTTGCCAACTCAGGCATTACACACATGGCAAATCTGAATTTGTACACACAAACCAGATGATTGGTCAAGTTAACGTTTGCAAATTGCCCTGTTTATTTGCACAAATGTAGTTTTTATGTGTGCAAAACTGATGTGTTTGCAATTTTGTGGGTTTGTATTAAGGCAAGCTTGCTATAAATGTATCCCCTAAAATTTAGTTTTTGATTAAAAATACTTACTAGGCAATCCTCCTGATAGAGTTTCCCAATTTACATTTCCAGGTGAAAAGGAGGCTTTAAAACCTTTAAAAGCAGCCATGGAAACAGAAGCTGCACAGAGCTAGGCAGTGACATAGGGCATTACATCTAAGAGGCACATTTAAGGGGGAGCTTGTCAAGAGCAGAAAATGATGCTTGCTCTCTCTCTTACTACAGAACACTGGACTGCTGATGTGATCCATTGCTAGAAATGTTAGGATATTAGAAAAATGAGAAATTTTCATGGAAAAGAAAAGTCTACCTTTTTTTCTTCTCTTCTTCCTTTTAGGAAGTATTGAGCAACTCCTGTAAGCAATAATTTCACCTTCAAATAATCAGTGAAAGAGTATTGAAATGTTAGTGAGATCCAAGAGAATTATTTTAAATAATATGCAACAAAACACATTATTATATTTGTAGCACAACATACTAAATACATTTTGAATTATGTAGTCCTAGGATTTAGTAATTCCTGTTTATAGAATACCTGGGTGTGAAATCAGCCTGTCCCCAAGTATTGGGTTGCAATTCAGTCAAACCAAATGAAAATTTTGTATTGTTGACTTGCAGAAAATGTTTACTCTTGTTTACATCTGCCAAGTCTCTATTTAAAAAATGTAGCATTTCTGTAAATATCTGATTTTGGTATCCACAGATGTTGCTAGTCCTTGACAGAGTACTATATTAACTGCATAATGAGTAGAAGAAATGGATATGAGCTTTTCCATTTCTTGAGGGATGGATAATTTTTTTACAGAATTCCATTGCAAGTACTGGTTTTGAGCTGCATGTAGCTGGCTTTATGTTAGTTAAAATTGCAAGAAAGCATTCTATTAGTCATCAGGCTTTTTTACTCAGGCTCTTCAGGATCTTGAATGCAGTGCGATGCTATTGACTTCATACATCACAACATTGGGGTTAAAATGTACATAATTTGCAGTTACTTAGTTAAAAAATATCTCCAACAATATTTCACATAAGGCGGGTAACTTCTGTCCTGTACATTCTCACAGAAGAAGTAACATTTAATTTTGGAGATTCTTAAGTTTTTCCTAAAAATTCTGCATTTAGACAGAGTTTGAGAACAAAATAGACTGCTTTTCTCCACCTACCAAACTTCCACGATGCTGCACAGCAAAGAACTTGTTCTAGAAAAACAGTGTCCTGCCTGTAGGAACGTGAGGGAACCTTACGTGATAGTGACAGATTTATTCTTCTCTTCTGAATACATATTCCCAATTGAATGCCAGAATTAAAATATATTCTGCATTGTTGAGGTGTTGTGTTTTAAGGATTTGGATGCTTATCTTACGAGTCTGGAAAACTGCTTGGCAAATGAAAGAAGCAGGAAATGGCTAGCTACAGACAGGAGCTCTAGTGGCTTATCTTTTTTGTTGCTGATGGAAAACATCCAAACCTTCTCCCCCCCCCCAATATATTAGTACATTGAAGGCTAAATTTAGAGAAGATTGATTAATCTAGAGAAAAGGATACATTTCCAAGCAAAACCAGTACTTCCAAGAAGAAACTTACAATGTTAAAAAAAAAGTTCTTTGAAGAGTCCTTTCATTTATGCTGTGTTCCAGCAGAAAAATGATTCTACTCATCTTGTCTGTCCTCATGATTCTTTTCCTGTCATCCTGGATTTAGTGGAATAAACTGTTTCACCTCTTATGCCTTAGAGCTCGTTCTAATTTAGTTGAACTTGATTTCTAAGATTTCAGCACATTAGACTGGAGTTTTCTCTGGTATCTCTTTTTGCCTCTTCCTAGTTTTTTCTAAAGCAATTTCTTCTAATTTGGGAAAGTAAGAAAAATGAAAAAGAGATAACGTTTTGCTAAGTGCTAGATAGACATAAATTCTGTTGAAGAAATTCAAATTTGTGCAGCAAGTCTACATGAAACTTTTTCTTAATGTGTGCCTGATATGGTGGTCCAAAACAGGAGAGAAAACTTTTACTAGACTTTTGTGTAGGGGTTGAGTCCTCCTCAGAGAATATGCAGGCTGCTGAGGGATATTGTACTTCGAACCTTTTGTGTGTGTTAAGTCAACTTAAAATGATGATGTATCAATACCAAACTGGTAACTGACTTTAAGAAAATATAAACTCATTTTTTCTTGGGTTTCTTTAGCAAACAGAATATAATAGGAATTAAAATCATTAGGACTTATATAAATCTGTTTTTCTTTTATATTACATTTTTTATTCCATCTTGTTCTACTACCATTTATATACAACACTGATAAAATATTTCTAGCCAGGTTTGCTGGCAGCCTCCGTTTACTATAATATAAAGCACTTGCTTCCCCTCTGTTTTCTGGAGATATATTCATCAATACTCTTTGAAGTTTAGTGTTAATATTTTTTGTGTGTTTTAATCTCTGCACTTGATTTATTGAGTGAATGGAAGGAAATGTGACTCACCATTCTATCCTTTTGCACCTTGCTTATTTCTGGCAGTCGGGAGAATAGAAATGATCTTTCTAAATTCTATGTTCGTTATTCTGTTGTTCTATTCGTGAAATGATCTCTAAGAATATTAAGTAGCTACCTTCTAAATTAAGCAGATTAGAATATGTTGAACAGATTCTTTTATGGCACAACGAAAACATCAAAAAGATTTTCTTTGAGAAGAGTCTCTACCTTGAATTTAATTTACAATTAATTCCAAGGATAAAGAAGAAAAATCAATTCGAGGCCAAAAAACCAGCAGCCTGAGACTTTAAAATATTTTGTAGGGGGAGTGGATTGCTTAGTATCAAGAACAATTTGTTACTACTGTTTCCACAGTTTTGGTAACCAGCCAGAACGATTTTCCTTGTGTTTGGTCTGTGTTCCCCTCTAGCAATGCTTATGGCTTAGAACTATTCCCCAGCTCTTGCTCATCTTCTCGAAAGGTGGCTGCCCATGATGTTTGTCACTATTTCTTCTGTGGGGTTTAGTTTCCTCAGCCGCCATGGCCCCCTGCCTCCTGACATGCAGCACAAGCACTGCTGGACTACCCAATGTTTTACCTCTCACTGACTGGGAGCTGCTCTGTGAGAAAGGCTCATAAACTGGGAGCAATCCTATTTACTGCCATTTCTAGATCCATAGATTGCTTGCAGCTTGTTAATGTTCTCACAAGGCTTAAGACCAGACTCCTACGCTACTATAGGATTTTCTTGATGTTTCTCGGGTAGGGTTGGTCTTGTATGAATGCTTGTAGTGTTTCATCTGATATAATGGGATTAGACCTGAGGGTGACTGTATCAGAGCTCCTGACAGGTTTCTGCAGTATATTGTGCTTGAGCAGGTCCAATATATATTTTTTTTTCCTTCTGGGTTAGTAGATTTACAAGCATTGTTTTTGTTCCTGCTGTGGCAAATTCTGAAGGTAAAGCTCCTCATTTACTATGAAAATAATTATTATTATTTGTTAATTTTTTTCTTTCCATTGCCTGTTTTACTTATAGGTTGCAGTCTCTGTCAGCATTTTTATTCTGTTTGTGCTTTGCAGTTCGTTGAAGGGGTAGATGTATATTCTGAAAATAAACTTGAATCTATTAAAGTGGCTAACATACAGTGATGTCTCTGTTTTGTAAATTGAGTTCAGGCATAGGCTATCTATCTCTTTGGCAGCAGTGGAGGTGCCTTTTTGCTTGAATTTTACTGTTTAAGCTTTTAGAGTTGCTTTCGAAGGTGGAAGAGGGGTCAGGGTAGCATCAGATTCACACATTACTGTCTTTACTGAATTTATATGAATGACCTCCTTTGAAGATTGAAGAATGTGGCACGAGTATGCATAAAGCCTCCTAGACTTAGAGGAATGTGATCTTTTGTCTTTTGTGCATGATCTTCTATTTGGCTGTTGATATGTTTTGCTATACAGGGATGATGAATTTGGATATATTTGATTAAAGAAAGAAATTAAAATGCGATTGCCTCCACTTAGCATCACTGCACCTCTGCTTGAAGGCTCTCTAATATTGCTAGAATTCCTGTGAGGTTAACCTTGGTTTGGTTTTATTATGTTTTAGCCATGTCATCCAGCTCTGACACTGGACCAACCTACACGGGCTACTGCCTCTTTCTCATCTGTCTCATCCTTCAGCAGGCAGTGTAGAGTCTCATTCAGAGAAGTTTATTCAGTGGGCACCAGCATAATTAAAAATATTTTCTGCTTTTCTTGAGGAATTGTAGTACATAAAGGACAATCAGCTTTATTTATGAAATGGCAGGCACCAAGGAGGACTTAATGCAAAAGCAAGTGTATCCCACTCTCTCTTTCTCATTCTGCATATCACAGCTAAAGCCATGAGAAACTAAATTCTGCACTTGTGGCCTAATGCAAACAAAAGTCTGGTGGGTCCTCTGAGCCTTAGTATCTTCAGAGCAATGAAAAAAAAGGACCAGAGTTCTCCATTTTCTTCTTACTGGAAATCAATGACAGATATCTGAGTAGGAAATAAAATTAGGGCACAAAGGGCAAGTGCATTTTTTCATTACCTAATTATCCTTTTGCCTTTATTTCTGATGATTCCCCCCACCCCACACAACTAAAGCAAAATACCTGGCATATGGCCTCCTCTGCAGCTGGAGTAGTGGTAGCGTTTTTCCCAGTGGGTAAGTGACATATAGGAGTGATTTTATTTGTTATAAATAATAAATGAGCTCTGTTTTTGTTAAGGTGTTTGATTGGTTGGGTGTTTTGGGGTTTTTG
>VZRO01003886.1:617649-638601 GCA_013397915.1 Daphoenositta chrysoptera | reverse complement strand
TTTTTTTTTTTTTTTTTTTTTTTTTGGAAAGAGGGCTCACAAGTTTATTGTTCATTCTTAGAGCATTTGACCATACCGTTAATATCCTTCTCAAGTGCTTGCTGGTTTCTTTCAATTCTCTGTTTAACCTATCCATGTTTGAATAAACAATTCACATAAAACTATTACTAAAAAGTATAGATTGTGCATAAAACCCACCCTCTCATCCTGTGCCGTAACAATTTATAATGATGGAATACTTGTTATATTTTATCTTTCTATCAAAAATGAAATATATTACCTGGCAAATCAAATTTTGAGAAGTGGCAATGATTATTGAATTCTCTGTCTCAAATAGAAATCTGGATGAAATGAAGAGCTCCTGTTGACTCAAATATGAATTGAGCCAAAATTTTCCCTTCAGGTGTGTGGGAAACCCTCTGAATTTGTAAACCTGTTAACAGTAGGAAGAGTGCTGTCATTTTAAATTTATGCAAATAGTTTTGCTTTCTTCTTAATATTGTTGTGTATGGAAAAGAAACATATATAGTGCTGATCTTAGTAGTCAGGAAAAATATGAAAGAGCTTAAGACGAATTGACAAAAGACATTTCTCTGAGGTGTGTTCTATAGTCCTCCATTTCTCTTTTTCTGGCTACCACTGTCCTTGGTTGGCTTCTCCATTCAGCTGGGAGCTCTCAGATGGAATTACTCCCTCAGCTGAAGTGCCCTACCAGCCAGCCAGCACCTGCATGGCTTGAATCACTGTTGCTTATATCATGGAGAAGGAAATCTTTCCATCAGACCTGTGAATCTGTGAGACTCAAAATAATTTTTGCCTTTCCACTGAAACCATAGATAATTCTGGGTGTTTTTCTTTTATTAAAAAAAATTGCAGAATGAGAATGGAGTAAGTATGAGAAAATAAGGGGCATTTCTTTCATTACTTTGTAAATTTCAGGGTTCTTAAGAAGTTCTTTTTCAGTTTTTTTTTTTGCTTGTAAGCAAACATGGACATTTTGAGGCAGCTCTGATGCACAGCTGGCAGCTTGGAAAACATACAATATGGGCAGCAAGATAAGGTGAAGGCTCATTAACTTAAGAAACTAATATCAGATGCCTGGAATTTAAATAGAAAAGCACAGCAATCACTTTATTTGAACGTATGAAATATACATAAACATATGCATATATGATATACAATTTATTTATGTGTATCTCTACGTATATTCTCATGTGTAAGTATGAAAATATTTTAAGCATTACATTTTTATAAGCTCTTGCTATGCCTGTGTTGAAAATCACTATTTGATGTTTTCCCATACTTGCATCTTTTTTTGCTTTTACGTTAAAATTAATTCTTTTTGTCTTGAGGGATAAAGATAGGACTTTTTCCTTAATGCAATTCCAATAGAAGATAACTTGATGCTTATAACAGCTTGTCAGTCAGAGAACTGTTAAAATAAGACTGAAAGAAAGAAAAGCTCCATTTACCGTGGAAACCCCTAGTGGGATGAAAACTATAGTTCGTTTCTTTAGGTAACAAAAGACACTTCCATGTCCTCCTCACTAGCAACTTTTTTTTTTTTTTTTTACACAAAAGGCAGAATGAGGGGGCAAGCAATACCCTAATTATAACTGCTTTTCCCCAAGAATTTTACCCTACTTTGCTTGCTCTGGCTTAGCAGGACATTCTGCTCTATTTTACTTCAGCAATAAGAAATATGAGTAAAGGGTTAATTTTTCCCGTTTGGATGCTGTGTGCAGTGCTGGAAGGAGGACAGCAATATGCAGTGCAACTTTGAGTTTCTCATTGTTCTCATGTCATTGGCTGGGTAATCCCGTGTGCTTTCACAGCCTCAGTACTGTGGCAAGAAGGGGTCATCAGTGACCAGTCAAACACAGAATTAAAAATAACATTAAAAATTAAATTAAAAAATTAAAAGAGTTAAAAAAAAAATTTAAAAAGCAAGTTATTTTAGGCCTCAAAATTGATGTATTGTTCTTTTATAAAGGCAAGAAAAGGATGTGGCATTCACCTGTTTTTATAAGTTTGTATTGGGAGGAGGAGTAAAGTTAACATGATGTTTACTGAGTTAAGGGTAAATCTTGCTTTACAAAAATATAAGTATTTTGTATATATATGTGTGTCTGTATTGCTATCATTGCTGAAGATGTGCATTTTGTCATTGCCTTCAATGTTATAAAATGAAGTTAACATCTTGAGTCTGCTGAAATAATTGTCATATTTCCTGGGGGAAAAAAGTAGTCTGTTTTGTCGCTTTTAACAATCTTTATATCATTAGGTTCTTCAACATTCTTGCTGCTACTGCTCCTTTTTTTTTGTTCTCTTTTAATGTTGGTGTCATTGCCATGAAGGGGTAGGATAAAACATACACTAAGATCAAGGTTAGAGGGTGGAGAATTTTGTTCTAACACCTCTGTTCTGAGGACTGAGCAATGATCAGGAAGGGTTTTTCTTAATCTTCTAAAAAGGGCATTATGCACCAGAGAATGGGTGAGTATGAAGCCCAAAATGCAGCACTGGAAATGGAAGTAACCCTCCAACTTCTCTTTAATAACCAGAGTATGTGCAGATATAGGTTTGCCATCACAAAAATACACACACATATATATATATACATATGTTTAAGTAATGTGTGATCTCTAATGGAAGAATCTGCAAACACAGAATTTCTGTAAATTCTTTGTATGGAAGGGGTTAGAAGAAAATGGTTGATGGCTAAGGAAAACCTCAAAGGAAGAGGATAGGTTCCTCCTGGTCTGATACTGAAGGACTATGTTCCACTTCTGAAATGCAAATTTTAAAGTCATCGCTGTGCTTTATGTACTGTTTATTCCACAGTGTCAATAAGAGGAATGCTATCCTGAGCTGTATGTCAGTGACTGAAAGGGAATCTAGTGGTGAAGATATGAGACAAAACCCCAAGCTCTCCAGTAACTGTCTGTAACAAATGCAAATGACATGCACCACAAAGGAAGAAGTGTGCATAGCACATGGTGTACCAGACTGGATCAGTAACCTGTTCCTCCATGAAGTAGCACTTGCACGCTACACTCTTAGGAATACGAGTGTCCTTTTTCTTTGCAAAGTTCACTTAGGTGGTGGATCACAATATGAGGCTCATAAACACCCTAGTGTAGTACCGACTACAGAAATCAATTGGAAGACAACTTTCAGCTGGGGGAAAGTTAAGGAGAATAGCAATGAAGGTTGCATTGGTTGTCACAATTTTCCACTCCCAAAATCAAATTATTTTGTGTGAAATATCACAGGGATTTGCCAAGGTATTTTGGGTGCATGTACTTGGGTTATGCCTCTGATACGCTTCAGTTTATCTGTCAACTTCGCAGATTTCATGAAGCCTTCATTCTTTTGGTTTTGATTTAGCCTGGACAGCATAAAAAAAGATTGCACCTTGTAAGGAAGATAATAGCTAGAAAGCAATTAAGTTTTAAATCCCTTATCTTTTACAGAGTTGGTTTCTAATATTGTTGTCAGAAAATGTTTCTCTGTCTGTGTCTAAAAAGCTACATTGGCACTGAGCTAGTCATGGTGTAATATAGAGTCCAAACATATGGTCATTTGAGTTAAATTTGAAGAAGTGAGATGAAATAAAAGAAGTCAGCCACTCCCATCCCTTTGTCAACATAAATTTTTCCCGTTTGCTTGATTGAGATTTAAATGTACGAGAAGAAAAATCTTCAGTCATGGTCTCAACTACGTATCCACAAATTACTATTTTTGGGAAGCAACATATTGATGGCACGTAGTTTCGTATGAATCCTTCTTTTAGCAAGTTGGTAATGACATCTTGTGTGACATGTGTTCTGTTTTTCGGTTTATCTGAAGCATTTCGTAGTATGATGCACTGGTACAATATGTGCAAAACTGTATCTAGTAAGGGCTCCACACTAACATCCTTCCAGAAATCAGTGATTCCATAAGCAGCTTCTAAAAAATGCTTTACTGCTGACTCTAAGACCCAAAAAAGCAACAGCTTTGGAGATAGATTCAGAACATGGGTGTTCTCACTGATAGTTCTTACATTCTCAGTTTCTAAGTTTTATTCTAGTTTCATGAGTGAAGATATTTGCTATCAAGTCAAAGGTGTTGTAGACTCATGGTTAATGTTATTTACTTTTGTGCTAATAGTAATTTGAAACGAGTGTATTTCTCCCAGCCTGGAAGTGTGCTTGGCACCTTGCTTACAAGATTGAAGGTTGTTTCTTTCTGTATGAAGACTTTAGGTTAATACCTATTATGCAAGCAGTCAAAATTCAATTCAGAATAAAATATGTGTATTTTTAGTTGTAAAAGCATTGCTTAATTTATTAAGCTAACTAAAGTTAAGGTAAGTGACTTCGCTTTCATGTATAATTGTGGGATTGGGTAACTTGACATTCAAGAGTAGTGACAGAAATCTCACCATTTACAAAATTTTCAGTCTTGTAGCCATGTCATGTCAGCAGTGCGTTAGTGGTAGCTGCTGTACGGACACCTCTATCATGTAGCATTACAATATTCCACAACATTATCCAAGAAAGCTATGCCATGCAGTTTTTGGTTTTTTTTTTTAATTTTTACAATTTTAGAAGATTTTCCTTTATGTACCTTGTCAAATCCAGTCTAGAGGGCAACTTTCTTTCATGGGATAATCTGTCTTGCATGCAATTCGTCTCACTCATGCCAACTTAATGAGTTAAAAACAAGTCTGCAATTATTGTGTGTTTGTACCTGGTGTAGCAGATGTCTCTATAGTGTCCACATTTTTTGTGTTTGAGAGAGCTTAAATTATGTATCCCCAGAAAAAGAAATATATATTCAAAATATTTAACCTTGGGTTTTAAACTTATTGTTCATTTGATTTGTAATGTTTTGCTTTTGAATGTGAAAATAGTTAAAAATTATACAAGTTCTCCTAGTATATGTAGATGCTGGTCTTTGAAATATGAGCTACAAAGTATTTGCAATTATTTTGGTTATTAACATTAGCCACTTGTTAAGATACACTACTATATAGGCTTGTATGCTGAAATTTTAAAACCAACTAATCCAAGAACAAGTAGTTTGTTTATCAGAAATGTGTCTACAGATCTGTTTGTGCAAAAGACACCTGAAATCTGGGCCTATGGAATGGGAAAGACTTTTTTTTTTTTTTGCCTACCTTGCTTAGTGCCTTATTTCTTGCCAAATAGCAGTAATAGGTTTTTTTTAATCTGAAAATTTGGAGGAGAGTTCAGGTAAAATGGGAAAAAAAGACTGGAAAGCTGAGTTTTGCATAATGTGATATATGCGGAAAGCACAGTGAAAATTTTGTATTCAATTTTATCTATTCAATGGTGGCTCCTGTTTGCTGGAAAAGCACATCCCAGAAACCATTGCAAGTTTCCTAGAGTTGCTATAACATGCACACAGTGTAAGAGCTGCAGAACGTGTTTCTCATGATAAAGTACAGATTTTAATGCAAAGTAAATAATGCTATGCTGGGGCATTGTATATTTCTTTTTTGTCATTTGTTCATGGTTTTTCTTGGAATCCTATGTGTTAGAATTGCAGAGTGTTATTGTAATCATGGCTACTCTTGCTTTTAATTTTTTTTTAATACGTTCTGCCAGTTTGTGCTCTGTAACTACATTTTGGTTTTTCCCTATTGCTTATAACTCCATAAATTGTGGTAAGTTTTAGATGGTAATTGCTAAACTTCATAATCGCAATATTTTTGTTCTTGGTAAGGAAGAGGGGGGAGAAAAGGAGGATTTTTCATATCTCTCAGATCTATTGGTCTGTTCTCCAAATGACAGGTTCCTGACTGATCAACTATGCCACCTGCTACTAAAGCTCAGTAATATTAGTCTGTGCAATGGCTTCACTCTCATCTCACACCTCAGAGATCTTGAGCTCAACCCCAGGCGTCCCCTGTGTGTTTAAATCAGCTTAACAGCTCATACAGTGTGCTGATTTCCTTGTAGGCCTCTGTTTTCTCAAAAAGTGATCACCTTTTGCCAATGCCCTCAGGATTAAACAGGGCAGTCTGGTTTTCCTTTTCTGCATTGGCTATACCTTTGTAGTCAATAAAAGACTAACTAGAAAAGAATCAGCTGATGAGAGAATCAATCTTCTGGAAGCCTCCCCACAGTTTTCTCATCATTTTTGTGCCGTCTGTCATCTCAGATTGTAAAATGGAAACCAAAACTCAGTATGTGGGAAGACTTTTAGTGCTCCTTGTTAACAAAAACAGTAAGACCAGGGGTTTTGATCTTACGAGTGTATAGGTAAACAGTACGCTGTAAGTGTGCACTCTTGAAGTAGCTTTTCCATGTTTCTAATGGAGGTCTGCAAAAAATTATCAAAGAAGTATCACAAAGGTCTCATGACATACTGTAGTGTAGATATCCATTCTGAGTAGGTCAGGTTAAATCTGAAGTTCTTCTCTATAACAATACAGGGGTATCTTACAGAACAGCTGTACCATTTATCATGGTATAAAAGCTATATAAATAGAAAAGGTCTTTAAAATATAAGTGAAGATTTTTTTTTTTCCTTTTGCTACTTGCTAAGTTAATACAGTGGTCTGTCTTGATAACCAGTATTATGCAACTAATTTTAAGCTTTTTGAATAATAGCCTACTTCAAGTTGGTTTATAATGACAGATGGACAACTTAAAAAAGAATTGGAGGTTCATCATAATCATAATTCTTTACAGTTCTAAATTTTTCATTCAAATGTATCACAGTAGTTTACAAATATTAATTCAGTGTTATAATCACCCACCCACGAAGCAGGTCAGCATCCTAGTTTTACAGAAGTTCAAAGTAGGGTATCAAAAGGTTAAGAGCTGTGAGGAATTAAGGGGTCTGTTGTTATGCACCATAAGGCTCATGCTGGGGACTCTATTTTTTCCACATTATACTTTAAACTTCATTTGAAATCTGATTTCCTTTCCTGCACTGAAAATCCAAGGACGAGTAACACAGAATGTGCGGGTTACATTAGTGACTGTTTGACAGTCATGCTGAAGCACTGAGAATAAGGAGTGTTTAACTAGAATCACATACAGTAGCAAAGGTGACTGCATCACCATCTCCAGCAGGATATGTCCTCTTTTTCTGTCTGCAGGTGCTCTGGGCATTGCCATACTGCTCTCTACAGAAGGGGAGCTCTCAAGCTTTGCACATTCTGCAAAAAAACTGACAAATATCACTTTCTTATGGTGAAGGACAGTGGCAAACCTTGGTTACTCTCTCTCCTTCTCCTGATAATCGGACAGTGTATCTAATGTTGATGAAAAGGTTTAAATGTATCACCTGCGGTTCTCGTACAAAAATTCAAGTACGGATCTCTGTCCCAAAGAGAGGGCTGCTTGCCAGAACTGAGACACATCCCTCTTGCAGTTTCAGTTGCCTGAATCACAGCTAAAAATTAGGAAATTACTAAGAACAGTAGTATCAAATACAGCTTGTCACCACCTGTACATATTGCAATGTTTTTATATCAAAAATTCAAAGATGAAGAAGTGGAATTTCCCTTCTAGGGAAGTTCATTTTGCCACCTTGAACCAACATCTGAGAAATTCAGAAACAAGGTAAAGAGGTACCTGACTCTGTTCCTCCCTTACAAGAGGTCTGGACTATGAAATATTCAGCAGGTATTGGCTCCGTTAGAAGCCCAGGAGACTTCATTTCAGAGCAGAGTCATCTCCCTATTAAGAGATTGTCTGAAAGCTTTCAAGCTAACTTTCATTTATTTCAAACCTATAGAATTATTGATGGGTTGGGTCTCAGCTGTGGATTCCACAAATACAGAGACATCCCTTTGCTTGGGGCATGGTGCCACCAAGATGAGCATAGCTGTGATGGCTTTTTGTAGCAGTCATGCATTGCTTCATTCCTTGGTAACTTTAGATGGTCACTCATCTAGCAGAGCTGCTTTTATTTTTATTTCAGGGAACCTCGCTAGAAAAATTGTTCTGGAAAACATATCTATTGAAAGACTCTTAACTTTAGGCAAGCTCTTCAAGGCTCATTTAGGGGAAGAATTTCTTTTTTTTGGCCGCTGTTTTTTTCTTAGAGCCAGTATTACTTTTAAAGATAGGAGAAACAAGAACTGTAACAATTGCAATATCAGGGTCAAGCCAACAACATAGTTTGTGCTACTGCAATTCTTGGTCTTAGCTTCTAAAGCTGGATTGAGCATGCCTGCTCTAACAACACCATCTATCAAACCCCCTCACACCTGGCAGATATTTAAAATGCAGGTTACACTAATAAATATTCTTTCCCTTTTAAATCTGTACTTGTTGTTGTCCTTCAGCATACGTAGAAATTTGCTTTGCTGTCATACCAGCTTGCTATCTGCTGTGCTGCTCTTCTCATACCCCACCAAATCAAAGTTTCTCAAAGGATTGTTACAGATTTAACTGCTGGTCAAAGAATCTCTTCACAGCCACTTCAGGTTCATGGCACTACAATTAGGCTCTGGAATGTTGCCTCTCATTTTGAAGTCTATTTATCTGAGGTTTATGTGATTTTTGTACACGCTAAGCTGGAATCTTTTTTGATGAATTACTCAGAACAAAATTTCATCCACTTGTTAATTCTACAGCTTGCCGGATCCATGCTCTGGGAGCAAATATAATCACATGCTAAATATACCCCATGCAAAGTTCTTCAGCTTGCTTTATCAATTATTTCTAGTCACAGGCAAATATTTTGAAGAGATATTTCAAAACATATCAAAAGGGATAATATGGTTTATCTAATTTTGTAACCTAATGTAACCTGCAGTTTATCTAATTTGTTAACTAGTGTACTACCCTAAACATCAAACCATACTTTATTGGTGTCCCAGAAGCATGTTCTTGGATGGAGGAGCAAAATCAGCATCTGTAAAGGCGTGTCACAGAATAACTCACCAATATTTCTACAGAAAATATTTTCATTCAGGAGTATGCACTGATATTTTTCTTATGGTTTAGTAAGCAAATGAAATTTATAAGATTATGTTTGGATTTCCAGTACATGGATGTATCTCCTAATATTGCAAATATCTTTTGGCAATCTGCCACTGATTTCCTTTTGCAATATCTCTTAACCTCATAGACATTGTATGTTTAAATCATGTCTGACAGAAGTTGGAATAGCCTCTATTTCTGTGATAATTGTCATATGGTGAAAACATAAAGTACTTGATTCATTAAAATAATTGAAAATTGGGCTCTCTACATGGTAGGTAAAAAGGACAGATTTTTCTTAGGGCTGCAGTTACAATGATTGGACCAGAATACCACAAGAAATGTTGTCTTCATAGATTTATTTCCAGTCTGTTGAATTTGTTACATTCTTCTTTACCTGTAAAATAAAACACAACAAACCCAAGCTGTGAAGAGTAACAGTGGGAGGTGTAAACTATCCAGGTCCACGACCCGTGTCAGTCCAGTCTACCATTTTCAGATGCCAAAATTTAGAAATGAGGAAGGGAATGGGATCATATACTCACCACTTCTTTTTGTTTGTTTGGAAATGATTATAATGCACATCTGTGACTTCTGCATAAAGGTCCTGGCAACACTTAGAGTGAAAATTTCTTGTCACAATTTTTGCCTTCTGTAATTTGGTTAGTCTTCTACAACTTGTTAAACTTAGCTTTTTCTCTGTTGTACTACACGAAACTGATTTGTTCAGGGCAGAACTTAAGATGAAAAATATTCTCAAATCAAAACCACTTTAGATTTGCTTTTGATTGTCCCAAGGTATTTTCCTGTTGCAATTGCATTTTTTGGATAGTTTGCTCAGAATGTGCTCACCTTTTACTGCTAATCCAACCTGATGTGCCATGGCATCAAAGTCTCCCACAATTCACTCCATGGAATACTCAGAAGCTAACATCCAATTAAATCCAGTAAAAGTCTTCCATCTCCTGAGCATGCATTTTGTGGAGGACCTAATTTAAAACAGGCTAGAGTATAGGTTTATATTGTCAGGCATCTTTTTTGCATGCAGAGCAGTCTTGATAAAATGAGATACCTATATAAGCACACAAAATCTCTAGGTATAGCTCAATTAATTGAAGCTAGGAGAATTGTTCTTTGGCTCCCCAGGAGCCACAAATCATGGCTTTTACGAGCAAGCATTTGCCATAGTGGCTACCATTTCTGCAGCCTCATCAGAGAATATTTGTCCAGGTGTGTTCATTGCAGTCTGGTGTCCATTGGCACAAAGGCACAGGATTAGGAGTGCAACAAACAAGTCATTTCTACACTGGAGGGAAAAAATGAATAATGTGAAGAAACAACTGAATGGATAAGGATTAGCATTTACTCTGTGTAACAGTCAGTCCAGATTGCAGAAATAATGGTGTACCTGTCAATCATTGGCTTAGCTAAAACGTTGCCTGCATCAACATCTGCCAGCATTGTCATGTGGAACCTTTCAGAACATTATGTAAAGAATAGAGATCATTGCTAAAAGTGTCTTTATTTTTTCCTTGTTTGAATATTTCTCACATATAGTAAATATAAAAAGATAAACTGAGTGAATTGAGTGCAGTAAGGGTGAGGGACGGAATATAAAAGAAAGGCTAGAGAATACAGTGTCTCTATGGCAGAAAATGAATGATGGGTTATGAATTTGTTAAAACGATGTTACTTAGAGTTGAAATATATTGAACTGCTTCTGTATGTAAGGTAGACAGTCTAAGTTAATGTCAGATTGCATCACTGCAGCCTTTGGGAACAGAAGCATGTTTTTGTGGTAGGGAAGGTGGGTGTTCTGCACTTAGGTGCCTGCAAATGACCTGCAAACACACTCTCCCTTGGTAGAGAGATAAACTGACCTGTTGCAGGATAAATCTTGTGTGCTGAATTGTGTGGCACTCCTCCTCAGAGCACCTCCATCTACTCTAGTAAGTAACTGTTGGAAGTTTTCACATGAGGTGAAGTAGTAATCAAAAAAAGAGTTTTCTTGGCAAAAAGTTGGATTTAAAATTTGTTGGGAGATTGTATTTTGCTGAATTCGGACCGATTTTTGACAAAGGATCGGGTGTAATGTCTTATTCTTGCTTTGGTGTGGAGAAACTGTCTTTTTTTGTCAAGAATGATTTCAGTTTGGGTTAAAATTTTTATGTCATTTAAAAAGACAAGCCAATTGTAGCATTAAAAAAGCAAACCCAAGCTGTATATTTCAGATTGTTAAAACAAGGAATGCTTCAAGTAGGAAAATTATTCATTTTGTTGCATTTTATAAAAATAAGTATTTTTTTATATTTCTTGTTATTGAATCAGAAACAGTCTGATACAGGGGAAAAAATCTTGAAAGTTCTGTCAGTATAAGAAAACAGCTTTCTTTCAACTTCTTCCTGTTATAACATGTTCTATTTTGGGGGTGAGTTTCTTTCTGGTTTTGTCACCATTTCCACTGATAAGTGGAAAGACAGATTGTTGCTTCCCCTTTCCTTTCAGAATTAATCCCAAGTATTAATTAAAATATGGTTAACCTTTAAAACAAACTTGTGTCAAATTTCAGAGCTAGAAAAAGCTACTTAATGTAGAGAAGAAATTTTGTTCTCCAGTTGTTTCTGAAAAGTATTTCTGTCAAAAAAAGATGCGATAATTTGATGCATGTGGGATGCATGCTAAACTACAAACATTAAGAATGGCAGCTCTTTTTCAAAATTTAGAAGAAAAAAGACCTTACCACCACATTTGGAATCTTGTCTTTTCAATCCATCTGTGCCCCTCACCCCTTGCTGTTGTAGTGACCACATAGGTCAATACAGAGTCAGGGTGGTGATCAGAGGTGAGAGAGAAGACTCTTCCCACATCTCTTTCCAGGTTCCTTGTTGTACTTCCTTTCTCCTTCTTTGACTTTCCAGATGAAAAAATTACTAGGAAGATAAATGTGGGAAAATAGTATTTGCACTTAAGGTAGTTTAAAATTATTCTTTATCCTTTATTTTTTTTTTTAAGTCTTGCTCAGTTTTTTAACAATATCTCTCTTTCAGTATTTTCTGTCATTTCGGTTTTTTCTACTCACTGTTCTTTCTGTTTCTGATCATTGGGCTATTTTTTACTTTTTTTTTTTTTTTTTTTTTTTTTTTTTTTTTTTTTTTTTTTTGCCTAGAATTAGAGCAATTTTTCTTGTTTGGTCTCCTTTTGTTTCAACTTCTTTATGTTTTCCTCTGACATGATTGTGAGCAAGGGCTTTTGGCTTTCGTTTCTTGATTTCTTTCTCTAAATCCCCTTGGCTTCATCTAAATTCCTTCTCTTTTCAGCTCTACCTTCTCTTGTTTCCCTCTGGCCTGCACACACCTGTTTCCCTTTTATCTGCACTTTCTTTAATTTTTTTTTTTTTTTCAGTTTGTAGTGTTTTATTGTTTGGCTTGGTTTGTGTTTTTCTTTTCTCCTTTCCTCTTGTTGTTGTGAGTGCCTTTTTGCATAGGAGAGAGAAATGCAGCCTTAGCAAAAACCTGTTCAGCACCCGTGCAGTAGCTTCAGCTCCCTTTGAAAGGGACTAGGAAGGAGCAGAGAAGAGTAAGGAAAAAGATTATGGGTCAGATGTCCTAAAAGGACTGGGGAGAGGGGGAAAGAGAGAAGAATGAAGAAAACAAGAATATTTAGGAGGAGAAGATAGGAAATGCAGAGTGACTATAGGGAAAGAGAAAAGAAGTGATGATGGGGACAAGAAAAAGGGTGGGAGTCTGGATGAATCCAGTTAGACAAAACCTTCCAGTAGAAAGTAAGGTAGAAAAGATAGGGCTGTAGGTTCCACTACATAATTTTGTTCCTCTCTTCTTCTTTTGTAATTTCACCCTTCTACTACCTGAAGGGGAGCCTACAAGAAAGATGGGGAAAGATTTTTGCAGGGACACATGGTGATAGAACATGGGTGCATGGCTTTTAAGCTGAAAGAGAGTAGATTAGGTTAGATATTAGGAAGAAATTCTTTACTGTGAGGGTGTGAGGCACTGGAAGAGGTTGCCCAGAGGAGTTGTGGATACCCATAACACATAAAAGTGTTCAAGGCCGGGTTGAATGGGACTCTGAGCAACCCATGGGCGTGGAGGTTTGAACTGGAGAATCTTTAAGGTTCCCTCCAGCCCAAGCCATTCTGTGATTCTGCCAGTTAACATTAACTCCGAGGCAGGGGCAGGACGCGTGTGCCGGGGGTTCACTCAAATTTGGCATGCTCTTTTTTTTTTCATTTCTAAATATTTTTATTTTTAGTCTGGCTCTTCTTCCTCTTTATTTCTTCTTTTTTCCCCCATGCAGTTGCTTTCTGCTAGAGAAGATCTGTTCTGCAAGGTCATTTGACTGTTCTCAGAATTGCTGAATGGTGCAATGATCTCATAATTATTCAGTGACCGTGGTTACTTCTGAGGTTTTGTTGCTTTGTATCAATTTATTTAAAATGTTAGGAAGTACATGATCAAAATATTGGAGAGCGTGATGAAGCACTGAAATAACAGAAAATGCACCAGTATTGTAGAGGTGTTTTTACAGTTGTTTTCTTCAGCCAGGATTTCTCTCTCTTTCTTCAAAACTAGATAGAGAACACTTTTAGAGACTCAAGGGATGCACAAGAGTCTTCCACTGAAAGTCAAGGGAGCCTTTGAAATTGTTCCTTATATGTATAAAACATACTCTGTGTTTTGTATTGTGATAGAAATTAAAATTTATTTATTCAGTGGAGTAGATCTTATTTATTGCACTTAGATCCAAAATTTACTTGGTCAGAAAACATTTCGGGGCTCCTAGGCAAAAATAAACAGATAATAGGAAATGTAACTTCTGTATAATTCACATTTTGTCTCATTTATATTATGGTTGTACTTCAGAGACTCTGTGAAGACACTGAAATTTCACTGTGCTGTGTTTCACACAAATACTCAAGGAAGAGCAATCTGTCACAGAGAATTTGTTATCCAAATGGGTGAGGTGGACAAGAGAAGAAATGAGTACACATAAGAATAGACTGTTTCTTTTCTAAAAATCAGTCAGTAAATGACTGGTAGAGGAAAAGACACGTGACCTGTGTCTTCCTTGCTCTAAGATCCAGCCATTGGACCACATCCATCCTTCCCATGCACTCATGTAGTGAATTTTTCCACCTGCCTGTTGTTTTCCCATCTCTGAAGCCTCAAAGTTTTTACACTTGATGCATAACATTCTCCTCTTTGTGTCTGAGAACTTGGTTGTTGTAGTCCTAGTTTCCTAAAGCTTTTTTAGAGCCCTCCACCCATAGCACACACTTCTGTTGAGGCTCCTTCGAGCCTCCCTAGCACCCACCTTACGTGTAGACAGTGCTGGTGGCTTTGCTGTTCACATCGCTTCTGTCTCCTGCAGCAAAAATGTTGATTTCAGAGTTGTGGTGACAGAAGAAGCAAAAGCTTCTTATGCTAAAACTGAATATCCAGTCTATGAACTGAGAATCACTGTGATGAACTTGCTTGACTAGCAGCGGCTAGAAAATACTATTTTTTTTTTAATCACAATAATGCAAAAGGTTTTTTGACTTTTTATTTTTGTGGCTATTAGCAATAGAAGAACTGAAGTAGCCTTTTAAGAAAAGCAAAAAGACATATATCAGAAACCTGGGGAATGCAGTAATTAATTTTTTTAAACTAGAAAACTTAGCCCACCAAACCAGAAAATAAATACTCCCTTGCCCCAAAAAAAGAAAGAAACAATTGTTCAATTAACTTTGTGTGATAAGATTTTAAAGAGCTACATATTAATGCACATCAAAATTTTCAAGAATTGCTTCTCACTATTTCTTAGGAATTTATTTATAAGGCAACTGGAAATAAAAACACACTGCTCAGTACGCATGCAAATATTGTTCTGGTATTAACACATGGCAAATTTTTCAATGCTGCATATACACATAGTGTTTGAGCACATAATATGCTATTTTATGGCTTTGGTACTGTCCAGTGGTCCCCCACGGACAGGATGTCAGATCTATTTATGTATTTCATTAGGTACTGCCCTGTTAGCCTAGTGCTAGCTTGGGAAGAGGATACACTCCTATGCTGCTGTTAGAGAAGGGATGTTTCTACCCTGTAAGCAGAAAGGTGCCCTGTGCTTTTGGAAGAGGTGGTTGTGAACCCTGTTCTCCAAGCCACGTGCATGTAACTGGCTGCTGACCGTGTGTGTGCATTCAGCCACCAGCTCTGATGCACCCAGCAGCTTTTTCTCCTCATGAATTTCTTTGTTCCGTTTTTATTTCTGTAAACTTACTAATAGTCCCAGGAACTCATAAGCATACACAAACCTGAGCCACTTCACCTGCTGTCAGAGATATGACGAGCTTATTTTCAAGTGTACAGTTCTACAGCTGCTGTACAAAAGATCATATTTATAAAGCCGATCTCTTATCTGAAGGAGTAGCTTCATTATTCTACTTCATTGCCTGATAGCCCCGACTCCGAGAGCTGTGTGAGTGGTAACCACAAAGCTGTTCCATTATTTAACTCTGAGCTGCTCTCCATGACTCTCTCTGGGTTGATTTCATCATTTTCCTCCATGTAGGATTTTTTAGTTTGTTCATATTTGAAGGAAAAAATAAAGAGGTATAGAGAATAAAAAAAAAAACCCTTGGTAAGGCCAATTTTACCAGTCTTGGAGCCCCTGCAAAGCCATTCATTTGGTGCCCTTGATTATGGTAAAGGTGAAAGTGACCACTTTCATTCTTTTTTCCTTAAAGGTGCTTTGTTTTGAGTGAGAGCGATGATAAAAGTCAACACTGGCTTTCAGGTTTGAGCTGTATGGGCTGAAATTTTGACCATTTAATTTTATGTGAAAGTATTTGAAGTTCTTACTTTTCATAGTTGAGAAGAATAAAATGTTTACAGGATATTTATAAGTAATTACTATTATTTTTTCACAGATTAATAGTATGCATTTCTGGGTGGCTTGTAGGGAAAAAGCAGTTTAAATCTGGCTATTCTTTTCTGAGTTTTAAATAAGACTTGAACCTAATGTAAAAGTAAGTTCTCATACTGTTAAACTGATTTTGAACAGATTTATATTTTATTGACTTGTTTTTATCTGTTCTGTAAAACTGCTGGTATTCTACATCTTTTACCAATGAACAAATTATCAAATTTAGATTAGACATTTACAGATTTTAGCATGAAATTCATGCAGTGCTTTTTGAATCTGATTTCTGATAAACATTAGTTGTGTGTTCAGATCTGTATTTATTGCAGGAATAAAGGGTTGATAACCCTCCATACCAGAATTCATGACCAGCAGTGATATCTCTTTCTTGCCAGCAGTGCCCGAGGCAGGCTGGGCACTCCCCCATGCTGCAGTTCTGGCTGCAGGTCTCCCCCTTTGCCACTTTACACTGGGGTGGCTGCTATGCTTAGGGTGCAGTCTTTCCATCTGCCTCTAAGGCAGTGACCAGGCTCAGAACCTCAGCAAATGGCAAAATCCCCTTTCTGGGGAGATGGCACATCTTCATTTGTAGGTTATTGTCCAATAGTTGCTAAACACTCCTTACCTGATCTGTAGTTCAGATCTTTTTTCCTCTAAACCTAATGAAGAAGGTTAAAAATAACTTTCCAGCCCATGGCATTATTTTCTCCCAGACTTGGCAGCCAGGCTGCCGGAGGGCAATACCAGTCCATGTTTTATCTGTAACGACAAAAATATTTATCTGACTGTCAGAAGTTTGCCAGCCCTCCTGATGTTGTAGCCCAATGGGCAAGCAGGAAGAGTCATGAAGCAAAGCTCCCTCAGTTGCAGGACCAAATTTCACAGGACCTACTGGGATGATGAAAACTAAAAATTCGGTTGCTGCAAAGGGAATAGTGTGGAGGAAAGCCAGGGGTTTTCACTCTGTTAGAGGCATCCATTCACAGTCAGAGAGAGGCAGACAGGTGAATAAGGAGCAGGGTGGCAAAACTGCCATGGAGATTTTCTAAGCCAGAGTATCATAGTGTGGTTTGTAAACACAAACTTGTCATGGTAATTCTCTTACATTTGTCAGCCTCTAGGCATTATTGAAATAATAATAATATGAAAGAATAATATTGATTGTGGACTGTTGTTTTTTTTTTTTTCTATATAGTTCCTGCTGAAAACATCTGCCCTCATCTGTGAGGTTTAGATTACAGTCTTGTCAGTGAATAATTATTTTGTGTGTTGTGAATCTCTTGGGATATAATCAGGCTTCCTTTGTGTGTACACTAAGTGAACTAAGTTAAGGTGAAAAATGCTTCTCTAAAAGTTGTTTTGTGGTGTTTGGAAAATGCTACTGGGACTTCAAAAGACTTTGTTTGTAATATGGCAAAGATTCATACACAACCTTTAAGCAAGTGAGAGCCCTTTTTTTTTTTTCCCCACTGGACTTCATATAAGCTTAAAATTAGTGCTTAGGTCTTCACAGAAGTGTGGGGGGTGAGATGACAGAAGGGGTGCTTTAATCTATTTCAGCTGACTACCTAGTCTGAGAAATCATGTTTTGTAAGGAAGGCAACTTAAGAAATACCTTTTGTATTTAACATAATTTATAATTAAAAATAATTTTCCTGACTGCCTAGACATATGTAAAAAATTCTCTTAACTCTTTAGCCTTCATCTTTTGTAACTTGATTTTGAAGTGGTTGGGTTGTTTTCTTCTGTGCGTTTTTTTTGTTTGTTTGCGTTGTTTTGTTTTTTGTTTTTGTTTTGGGGTTTTTTTGTTGTTGTTTTGGGTTTGGCTTTTTTTTGTTTTGGTGTTGTTGTTGTTGTAGTTTTTTAATGCTGACATTTGCCACTGTGCCTACAACCTGCTGTAACTGGAGAAGGGAATTGAAAGGATTGGAGTATCTTCTGCTACTAATAACCCACACCTGAAAGAATTTTGTCTACCTTGTATCCAGGCTCCAGTAGCATAAGGAATGGCTGAGAACCCCTGTCTTTCCCCAGATAAAAGTGGCTGTGGGTTTAAGGACTGGTAGAACATTGCTTTTACACCTCAAATGGCTTTAGGGCATATATGAAGGAAGTTTGTAATAGCTTCGTTTGGTTTTTTTTGAAGGGATTAATTTCTCTGAGCTAGTGAAATACTCCTGAACTGACATAGCAGTGCTAGAGCAGATTATGCTGAAAGGTGCTCAGTGGCTGCCAAAGGCAGTCACAGACTTTGTGAAAACTAATGTGTGCCAAGCATTCCTTTAGACTCATCAGAAGAGTTTAGTGCTCCTGGGAGTCTCTCCAGGAGAAGGGCTCAGTGGCAAGCTGTGTTTGGTCTTTTGGAATATAGCAAGAGTTCAATAAAAACTTTTAAAGCTCAATTAAAAATACGCTCCTGGTCTGGGGATGTAACATTTGGTAAGTGTGTTATAATTGTCACAAAGGACGTGATCCAGCACATGGTTAAGTCAAGGGGGCAATTTTATTGACTTCAGCAGGTGTTGGATGAAGCCCAGATTTATGAGTTAACATTGATATGTGTAACAGTGAGTAAAATTTAAAACTTTGTAGCTGATTTAAAAAAAAAGAAAAAAAATCTTGGAAGGGCTTGTTTATTTTTTGAATAATCTTCAAATTACCTTGGAGTTGTTTCTACTGTGTTTATGATGATAATGTTAATGTGGACTTGGACTCTCTGTGATATTGGATGCTGGCTTGGAAAATTAGTTTTGCTGTAAATAAAGCAGAGTCATACTCTGAAATTATTGTTGAAAAGGTCAGAGGAAGTTGAAAGGTTTTCAGGATGCATGCTAAAATCCACTAGAAAAACAGTGGTTTCATTAGTATTATTTATATGAAAGTTAATAAAATCTATAAATTTAAACAGTAACTGTACAGAATTAAACTGTGAAAATTGCTTTACAATGACCATACCAATACTATATTAATATCTGCCATTGTGTTAAAAAAATCAATTGTATGCTGTTTCCATCTTTCCTGCTACTATACATACATATCTATATATCTCTATGTACATTTTTACACACCTATACCTGCTGATTCCTGTATCTAAGAGAGCTCTCATCATCACTTACTACCCTGGAATTAGAACTCTTCACAAAGTAACTCCACTGAGTTTCATCAGGCTGTAACTTCAGCCCCCTTCTTTTTTTTCCTGAGAAATTTTTAAGGACTAGGTACAAAATCTCAAATAGATAGGCATTTCTCATGTTCATTTGCTGAACTTTCTAAAATTAAAAGGAAAACTATCCACTACTGACTGCTTCTAGAAAGCATTGGAGTTGTCCTGTTATATGGCTTTCTACAGTTAGAGAACTTAATTAGGGCTGGAAAATGGGTTTCTTTCCAAAGGTGCATCCTCACATCTTTCCTGTTTCATGTTTCTGTAAGTACAGTGTTCCACTGTACATCCTGCAATATTTAGATTTGTTTTGCAATAAGACAGGTTGTAATGAGGGATTCTGCTCCAACCAACCTCCATTTCCAAATATACTTTCTCTTCCAGAACTGGCAAATCATAGGAATCCCCTGATCAAAGCACATTATGCTGCTTCATTAGAGTTTGTCACATGAAAGGAGGCACTTCCATTTTCTGATTACTTGTTATATGATCTAGTGAGTGATCTGAATTGTACTTTAAAATTAATTTTTTATTGGGTGCTAATGAATTATTTATTTATTTTAAAATTTAGTCATCTGCAATCAAATTTTTTCCCTTCAGTTTCTATATTTGGAATCTGCTGATAGTTACTGGAAGCTGTTTGGGGATTGGAATACTCAGCACTATTGTATTGTGATCAATAATTAAACTTAGTGCTGACATGTATCTAGTTTATGCAGCAGCCTCTGACAATCCATCTTGCAAAATTAATCTTTTCCAATTTATTTAATAGGAGACTTGAACAATAAAATAATTCGAATGAGTACCAATGCAGGATTATTTCTGGTCAATATTGCTTTATTATAAATTGGGTCCACGTACTCATTAGTAAATTAACTGTCAAACCTGAAAACAGCTTTTATTTTTTTTTTTTTTTAAAGGTAATTATTGGTACTGAAGACAAGAAGGCACTTAACCTTGCTGTGCAGTCGTCCTTACCACAGTGTTTTTATTTCAGGCTATAACTACCCATCAAAGCTGCAGAGGGAAAATAATTAGAGATATTAAATGGATGGAATATTAACTGTTAAAAAGCTGTGTTCTTTCTGAGCTATTCGGGTTTAGTTGGATTCTCTGCCAATGATTTATGTGTTTCTTTGGAAGTGATTGTTTGGGGTGTTTTTTCCCAAACATTGAGAAGTGTGGTTAAATCTGTGAAAAAAAACCCAAATAAAAAAAATGGCTGAAAACTCTGAAAAAAGAAATCAAAATCATTAGTGCAAGTGAAGTGCTGTATGTATTTAAAAAGAAATATTTATAAGGGAAAATTTAAAGAAATAGAAAGTTGGTAAAATACTCAGGGTTGTTCCTTTTTTTTTTAAAATTAAAATATGCTCTTTATTGAATTTAGCTTAAAACTATTGCCTGATCTAAAACTGGGCATTTTCCCATTTTGCTCTTACCTCAGTTCAGTAACTTACTCTGTTTATTCCTACTTAAGACATCTGATTATGCCCAGTAGACCATTTGTAAGAGCTCCTCCATACGAAGCATTTGTGCTAAACAGGGTTTAGGATTTGAGAGTTCTGTTTTCGCTCTTGATGAATGACAGCCATTTAAATTTTTATAATTATTCCCTAAATCCATTTTGAATCTGGAGGAATCTCCAGAGCCAAATTTTGGAGAACAGGTAAAGAAGCAAATTTTATTCTATTTAATTATTTGTTTCAGGTGAAGGGCATTAGAACTTGCTGTGTGAGTACTGCACTTGTGGGTCCTGATCCACAGCTCAGGGCTGGCCAAGAGCTCCCACTCCTGTGCATGGTGCTGATGCCTTATCCCTGTTCTCAAAATCAGAGCCCAACATGGTTAGAAGGGAAAAAGGGGTTTTTACCTTGGTATTTATTTTAAGGATCCTTGGTGCACTCC
>VZRO01003886.1:541415-617564 GCA_013397915.1 Daphoenositta chrysoptera | reverse complement strand
TATAAAAGAAAAGGCAAAAAAATCATGATGTCATCAGTGCAGAGGGGAAGGCAGCCCTCCCCTGGAGCCTTGGGAGCAGACTGGCTCCTCACAGTCAGATCTTGCATCCTCCCTCAGCTTTGTCCTCAGCTCTGCACTGAGGAGAGGTTTCTTCTCTGCCTGGCCACCCATCCTATAAACAGAAAACCAAATTCCTTTGAAATCTCTATGTCTAGATTAAATTTTGAGGTAAAGTTGACAATTTCTGAAGTTTTTTTTCCCAGAGGAGGTTCAGATTAGGTATTAGGAAATCCCCCTTTCACTGAGATAGTGATTAGGCATTGGAATAAGTTGCCTGGGGAGGAGGTAGAATCACCATTTCTGGAAGTGTTCAGGAGGTGCCTGGATGCAGCACTTGGGATATTGGTTAGGAGTGATGATGGTGGTGCTGGGTTGATGGTTGGACTGGATGATCTTGCAGGTCTCTTCCAGCCCTGATGATTCAGTGATTCTGTTACTTGTGAAACAGAGACTCTCTCACGTTTGTTTAAAATATCATTCAGAGTAATAAACCCTTTAATTTCCTGTGCATTTTTGAGAGTGGCTATGCTGTATGGTATAACTTGAGAACCAATAACACAACACTTGCTGTGTTATAAATGTGGTAAAACCTCTAAGAAGCAATTATTTTATCAGATATATGTTATAATAATGTATTTTATTATGCAACTGCTTACTATTATAAAGGAAAATAAGATAAAGTCTATGCAGGTTACTTGTTAAAAAACCAACACCACTTGAGATTAAATTAGTATTTCATTTTATCCATGATAACATGGCAGAAAAGACTGTATGCAGTGTATCTTTCATGCTTAAATACAGTTTTCAGCTGAAGGTAACATTCACTTCTTAACTTGCCTTTTTTATAATTTTTCTGAAAAAACCTTGACCCAACAACAACAAAACCACACACACAAAAAAACCCCTTAAAAAGCCCAAAGCCTCAAGGCCTTTTTAACTTCAACACTGTTGAAGTTAACTATGAAAGAAACTATGATTTTTCTTTTTTTCCTTCTGTATTAATTCCCACCTAGACAGATTGATGGAGCTTTAGCTGGCAAAGGAGCAAGGGCAGGTGGACTTAGCTACTGTGCTGGACCAGACAAACACAGAATTGCATGTATACAAAGGGAGAACAAGATGAATGTATACAACCATGAAGGGGCCTTCAGTTAGCGTGGGGTGGGGGGAAATTGCAGTATATTAAAGCTAAAGAAGGATGTTTGAAAGTGGGTCACTGCACTACTATTCTTACTCCTTCTGTTCTTGTACACGCAAAAGGAAGCAAGATGGTATATATGCAGATGACTATGGAGGGCAAGTGTAAAGGTCAATGTATATAGTTCTGCCCTGGATTTCACAACAGGCTTGGCAATCACGCAGTCTGTAGAGGTAAAAATGAGTTTTTCCACCAACCAAGTCTGAAATGAAAAAAGAATCCTTGTGTTTCTTACGGCCTGTGTATTTCTGATACGTAAAATACACAATGCTTTGAGGTAGACTTAGCAATCGTTTTCAGTTTTTGAGGAGAAGTGCAAAGGGCCTCCATTTGGGTTTCCTTTAGGAATACTGGGTGTATCTTGCAATCACTATATTACTGTCTGGTCTATAAAACTGTCTAATGTTCAGGTAACGTGTTCTTTCATTTCCATGTAAATCTTTTGGCTTGTACTAAATACAGTGGTCCTTCTGGCCATTATGATTTTTTCTTTTGTAAAATGGTTAGCTTTTTCTAGAATGTCTGGGAGTGAGTAATCATGACATGCCTTTGCACTGGCATCTCGTGCACGATATTTGTCCACACATGGTGTTGGCAAAGTTGACAGAGATGTGTGTTATAACTATTTTTGTAATCGGTGCCACAGTAGAGCCTGAAAACAGAGAGAGTCAGGATGCAGCTTTTTAGTAACAATTCATAGAAATAAAATCTGTTCTTAAAGCCATAAAGATGCCACTCTGTGTAAGATATCCCTTAGCAGGTCGTTTCAAAGGCGAAGATGATGCACGTGAGTTCTGGGAAATTATTTTTGCTTCCAGTGAAATCAATCAGTGCATGAGAGGGCCCTGAGTGATAGATGGACACTTCCTTTTATTGAGCTAAATAATTTCCTAATAAGGGTTGAGTAAATGCTGCTGTTTAACCACAAGAATTGTGTTGATTAAGCACAAGAGTAAGAAGGAAGTGATCTACAGCACTAAATAGTTATTTGGAAATGGGCTGTTGTTTGTTAATAACAAACTATAAATTGTTGAATCCAATATTTTTTAGATTATGAAAAAAGTGCTTTGTATCTGAAACATCTTACATCAATTATCAGGAACTTACTGAGTATCTGCTCAGTACTTTCTCTTACCTACATTTTCTATTTCAATCAATAAAATAAATGTATATCTCGACTCATTAGGTAGTTGACTGTTTACAATTTTTGGAGTTATAATGCAGACTACTCTGAATTACAGGGCTATATATTATTTACAAGTTTATATGGCAGACTACATTGAAAGATTGTAAAAGTTTTGGGGTTTTTTTTTAAGTTAAGGGTAAGCATGAGAAATATATCTTAATTGGAATCAGCTGTTTTATTTTGCATGTTTATTTTTAAAACTGCCATTCATAGCTTTTTTAATAAAGAGTATTTTGGTTTTGAACCAAAGTATTTGAGACTAATTTTTTCTCCACCTTAGCTATGAAGCTAATTTAAAAATATTATTAGTGGTGAATGTGATTTTAGTCAGGAAATCAAGATGTGAATTTTTGAACGTGTTTCTCCAAAGGTGCACTTCTCAAATTATTACTGTGAAAGTAATTTATTTCAGCCAAACACTCTTCCCACATATTGTTAACAGGAGTCTGCACTCCAACTCATTTAACAGCTTTTTAATTCAGTAGTTATTCCATTTTAATAGAGCCATTTCTTCATCATTCTGCATTTAGTGATAAATGGTGCCAGGACATATGATAAATTAAACCACAAAGAACTGTGTTAAAGTAATCTAAAGGGTTTAACTTGAAAGGAAGAAGCACCTAGTTTGCTCAGCATAGCTGTCTGAGAATTCCTACGGAGAAAAACACTTTCCCTCAAAGCTAAACTGTGAAATAAATTTGAAAGTAAAGTTTTAAACTCTAACTGCTTTTCGAAGTTCATCCTGATAGTAGCTACCAAGCTGCACAATTGCATAATGGACTCATCAGTCCAAAACACTGTCTCAAAAAGCTGCATCATTTAAAAAACATAATAATTTAGATGATATCTATTTAAAAATCTGATAGTAATAAAATCTCAGTTTCTGGAAGGTATGCCCTGAGTGGACAGCCAAACCTATCCCAAAAGTTACGTGAACTGTGGAGATAAGTAGTTTTTGGCATCTGAAATACAAGTACATTTGGTGGTTTGTTGGTTGGTTGGGATGGCTTGGGATATTTTGTTTGTTTTGCTTTGGGTTGTTTTATTTTCTTTTCTTTTTAGGTGTTTTCTTTTTTCCACAGGATAAAAAGACTGTAACTGTCACCTATGCACATCCAAGTGTTGGAGAATTGTGGTGCTGTAATTCAGCAACAGGGACTTTTTTTTAAGATGAGTCTTCATCCATTTGCTTCAGCTCTCCTTTGTTTTCTCTGTTTTACAAAAATATGCACCAGCCATCCATCTACAGCTTCTTTGAAAATGAACACATGCCTTTTGGCTTCCTCCTTGATAAGTTAAGGACTCAAATTTCTGTAGAGAATAACCAGTAAAATGGTGTAGGAACTAACATAGATGCATGCTTTAAAGTAGGTCATTCATTACAATATGCATAGCATGTGTCAGCTTTCTGCTCTTGGCATTTTTGTAACTAAACCTTCTTAATTCTGAGCTCTACTTGATATGGTGGAGGCAAATTCGATGGTAAAGGAGTGCTTAGATAAATGATAATGAGGTATGAAACAATTTTCAATAGGTTTGAATTTGTTTGTGGAGAGCTAAAGTAGCCATTAAGTAGATCTGTGATGTGGTCTGTGTGAAATGAATTTGAGATCTTACTTCAGGTTCTAATGAATGTCTTTTTTTTTTTTTTGGGTTTTTTTTTTTTGAAGACCTTACTTAAGCAATTTCTTCTCAGTAGTACAAAATGGAATGTGCAAAGAATCATCAATGTGGTGATGTTTATCAAGGGGATGGAGAGTTAAAGGCTTGAAGTTATAGAAAGACTAGTCCAGTTTGTTAATTATGCTTACAATTGAACAAATTTGTGAGACATCCCTTAAAACTGGTCCAAGTATTTTAATTTTTTTTTGTTAAATAGACAACAAAACAGGCATGGTATAAGTTTAACTGTGTGTGGTGTGGTTTTTTATTACTTAATAGACAGCATATGTTCACAAGGAGTATTTTTAAGCCCTTTTCAAACAAGACCTCTCTCCAAATGACTTGTTAGCAACCTGAGTTTCTAACCAAATTGACTTAGGAAATGAGAGTATTTTGTGATCAAGGGGGTAAACTGCTGGAAGATTCAAAAAGTCTCTTCAGTGGTCTCCTGACAGCTTTGCCGTTCAGAAAAATCAATGAGATAATAGACAATTTTTCAGTGCTTTGAAATGTTTAGGGAGTGCATTTTCCATTTCAAAACTTGGTGGGGTTTGTTTTGTAGTTGGTGGTTGAGAAAAATATAGTCACTTCTTCTCTTTAGGTTTGTCGTTTGTTAGGAGCAAATAATTAATGCATCATATAATGATAATGAAATGTGTCTAATTGTAAGAACTTAAACTTTTCATGTTAAGTTGGAGCATATGAGTTGTAAGGCTCAGGCTTAATACTCTCTAAACATACAATTTTGTGGATGGTCCTGAAACATGGTATTGTTTCACAGCAGTTGATTTTACCTGTAACAAACAATAGTTTTACTTAAATTAGTAACAAAGCTTTAATTTGAATGCCTACGTTGTTTAATATGGGCACAAATATAATTTATGATCATTTTCCTTTTAAGATTATTATAAAAAGTTTCTACTGTAGATGTTTTTCAGGCAGTGGTGTTCTGGGATTACATTGTTCTATTTTAAATGAAGGCCATAAAGGACAGGTGCTTTCTTGTTAACCTGGCTTTTGGTCTAAAATTATGTATCTGAGTTATTAGTCCTGTTTGAAAAATGCTCTCTTGAACAGATCAAGTTCTCTGATTTTAAAATCCACCAACATTATGTTCAATCCCTGTATAATGCTGTCAGAATTTCACGAAGTGCAATGCTAAAAACGCGTTTGATTTCTGAATTCTGTAGGAAACCAAAAGGAATTCCCTGGCATGTGAGAACGTGAGAGCAGCCGTGCTGTGTTAGCCCTGAAGATCTGTGTACCCAGTATCTTTCACCAGCCTCCAGTGCTGGCTGTGTGAGGATGTTCACACAAGAGAATATCACAAACATGAATGGTAGGGCAGCATGGAATCCACATCAATGCCTAGCTGCAGTGTTGGAGGAACTGCATGTGCATCTCAGGGTAAGCAGCTGGATGCTGCCCTGTGGAAAAGCAGCTGGAGCTGCTGGTTCACCGTGGCTGAACATCAGCCAGGGTGTGCCCAGGTGGCCAAGATGGGCAGTGGCAGCCTGGCCTTTTTCAGGAATATTGTGCCCAGCAGGGCCAGGACAGGGATTGCTGCCCTGGTGAGGGGGCACGGTGAGGCCACACCTCGAGTGCTGTGTCCAGTTCTGGGCACCTCACTGCAAGAAAGACACCGAGGTGCAGGAGTGTGTCCAGAGAAGGGCAATGGAGCTGGGGAAGGGTCTGGAGGACAAAACCTATGAGGAGCAGCTGAGGGAGCTGGGATTGTTCAACCTGGAGAAAAGAAGGCTCGGAGGATCCTTACTGCTCTCTACAACCACCTTTGAGGAGGTTGTATCCAGGCAGGGGTCCTATTTCTTTTCCCAAGTAAAAAGAAATAGGACAAGAGTAAATGGACTCAAAGTTGTGCCAAGGGAGGTTTAATTGGATGTTAGGAAAAATCTCTTTGTGGAAATGTTTGTCAAGCACTGGAACAGACTGTCCAGGAAAGTGTTTTTCACAATCCAGGGATGTATTTAAAAGACATGCAGATGTGGCACTTGGGGACATGGTTTAGTGGTGGGCTTGTCAGTGTTAGGTTAGTGCTTGGGCTTGATGATCATAGAAGTCTTTTACAACCTAAATGATGGTATGATTCTACAGAGCTTTGGATGAAACTGAGATGTTAAAAAGACTCATCTTTGGGAGGGAGGAAACTTAGAGAAGGATCTAATATTTTAATATTGTAATTCTAATATTATCTTATTTTAGAACAGCTAGCATTCCCTCTCAGGCTTAACTATATGTTAGGAATCAAAAAGGTGCTGTTTTGTTAGCACCTTGTGAATAGATTCTCTCTGTCCTAATCCTGGTAGTTATGGGAGGGGTACCTAGGAAAATTTGGATAAGGAAACCGAGGGTTGTATTCCTAACTTCAAAATTGTTTTCCCTGAGGAATATGAATGTAAAAGAGTTTTAATTCTTTTTTAAATGTCAATCCCTAAGTTGTTCCCTTTCTAAGAACCAGGAGTTCTCAATCCCTAGTACTTTCCATCCTGATACATAGCATCAGCAATTAAGTTAATAGAAAATGTAATTTATTCTATGGTTTGTATTATATGGTACATGGCAATATTCTTATTTATGCTCATACTTTTGAATTGCATGCTCAGAATTCAAGCATTTTATCCCACTTAATTATATTTTTCCCAATAGGGTACTAAGTGCCTTAAAACTTTTGCAAAGTTGGGAGAGTTTCTGACAAACTGAGGGCAGAAAACCCTCATGGAGCTGCCATACTGCTTCAAATGGACAGTCACACCACAATATACTTGTCCAATATTTCTTTTTGTATACTGCTTATTACAATGTCTGGCCTTGGTAGGTTATTTCACTAAGGGCAGCAGTGCAAGGAAACTCTACCTAAATTCTTTTAGTGTCCAATTCTCCCCCCAGCTTAAGTTCATAACCCCTTGTACTTGTATTTAACACAAGCTCAGATAGCCTGCAGCATCTCTCCTTTCTGTTCCCTTCAGGATTGTGTGTACCTTAATAGAGTTTCTTCATAATCGCCTTCACTTTTGAAAAAAGCCACAAAATTTCCCTTAGCTTTATAAATAATCAAGCTTTCCACATCCCAGTCTTACCATGTAAAGCTACTCTCCTTTGTTGTATGCTCAGCAACTCTAAACTATTCTTTATTTTCTGACACCGTGACTTACCAGTGTTATCCCAGTGGCTGAATTGCTTCCTAGTTATGGAGTGCTTTCCTTGACTCACCTCTGCTGCTTAACAATTTCAGAATTTGTTTTGCCTTTTAACTGTGGTGAATCACAACAACGTGACCAATAATGTGTATAATGCTGTAGAAGATGGTATGTTGTATTTTATCATATCCCTATTGAGTTCTGTGAAAAGAAAATTAATTTTACTCTCCTGTTTCTCTTCTCTTGCTTCATTATTTTATGATTTTTAGGTTGACTTTTGGAACTCACTTTTATCCATTCAGACTCCTAGTTTGTCCTAAGACTTTCTGACCTATATTGCTTTCCACTTTTGTATTGACTCACTCCCCCAGCCCATTTTTGTGTCAGCAAAAACTGTCTCACCTTTCTTCACATTTCTTCTGCCAGGTCATCAATACAGAAAGGAGAAGAAAAAAGCCCGCAACAAACCCAACAGTGCAAATTCTAATGCTCACGGCATCCCACTTATCAACTCCCTACATCCCCACAAGTAACCTTTGTGTCAGATATCCAAGCTAGTTCTCTAACCACCTCTAGTGCTGTATTTTCTTGACCTTTATAGGGCAGGCTTTTCTGCAATTCTGTATCAGAAGTATTCCTTAATTCCAATGTGTTTTGTCTGAAAGTTCTCTAGCCAACACTTTTGTTACTTTGAGAGAACTCTGTATTTTCCCATTCTTAGTATTTGTTTCTAGAATCACTTCAGAATTTTATTTCCCACTCGCTCTTTTCTCTGTATCTGAGTCTTGCTATGGAATTGCTGTAATAGTCAGATATGGCAACAGATTTAATCTAGTTTTATCCTGTACCTGCAGTATTTGGTACTAATCTTGGCTCTTCCATGGCATAGCATCAAGACAAACCACTTCAACCTATGCTAATATGCCTTAAAGGCACAATTTGGATGTTGGGAGCACTTGTAATTTTAGTGCCTAACAACACGTCGGGATGAATAATTGTTATGCATTCATTTCCCCCAAGAGTTTTAAATGTTTAGTTATAATTATTATCTGACATAAAATTTAATGTCCATTTGCAGCTTCTTCTCCTGACTTTCTGGATGAAGTTATTCACAACACTGTTTTGAGGCAGAATATTGTTGGAAGAATAGTGCCACATTTTGAGAGAAACTTGCTGATTCCATTCTGCAGGGTTTAAATAGACAGGTATGCCAGGTACCACGTATCTGTGATTTACTACAAGATTGATAAGAACCAATTACCATACCACCTCTGGCTGGAAAAAGGATGGATCCATCTAGCTCTTTTAATTAGGCTATTCCAATAAAAATGTATTATCATTGAGTTATCTGTATTTGCATGGTAAGTCTGGGAGGTGTAACAGGAAAGCTCGTGGTACCAAATTGTTTGGTTCTGTGGGAGCCTTCTGTGTGTTTATCCTGTATAGAACTTCCAGTGTGTTTTGTGAGCATTTCTCAACAAAAGTGGGTAAATGATACCTTCTAGTGTATGAACAAAACACGTTGTGCACTATCTCTGTGGAGTAATTGCTCAGATTTTTCTCCTTTTTTTCTGATAAATAATTAGGAATCTGACTTGCTGTTGTCTCTAAATTTAGTTTAATGAAATCTTTATACAGAACATTTGTGACTTTTTTTCCAAATTGTTTTTAGACATTCCCAGTAGAAATTTTACTTTTTGCTGTGACATGAACAGGAGGTTTTCCTCCAATTTTGTATAGTTTTGATGCCCTATTCTTCCGCTCAGGGGTCACTTAAATAACCTTGTTAATTGATGCAAGGTTATTTATGCAACAGATCACTGACTGAGCAGAAAAAACCAGTTGTGTTGGACAAGTTTTTTCTTTTTTTTAAAAAAAGGCCTGTTATTTACTTCCTGTATTATTGTCAAATGCAGTGGCACATTGCAAAAATGACATGCAATGGATGTCGTCTTTTAACAGCTTTCTTTGCTCATCAATTTTTCATAGGTAGGGTCCAGAACATTAAAATTTGGACAGGAGAAACTCCAGTAAAAAGAATTGCATTGAGATTCTCTTGGAGGCTTTCCTCTAAAATAATACATTGATATTCAAACTATTCTTTGTTCATTTGACTAATGAGGCTTTGTTAGTTTCATGTGCTAAAGACAGTGGCTCTTCAACTGCTTATTAAAAAGGTCTGACTGACTGACTTACACATTAATGATAGAGAGGAAAGTCTCCTTTAAAGAGATATGCCTGTGAAGCAGAGACTAGACATCAAATCCTGGTGTTAAAACATTTTCTGAAAAAAAAAATAATAAAAATCTGTGTGAGCTTCTCTGGTGTGGTGATGGCTACAGGCCTTTGAAAAAAAAATAGCCTAAGATCTGCAAGACTGGTTTTTCTTTTTTTTTCCCTTTCTTTTTATTTTTTCTCCTCTATCCCTCTCCCACCCCCCGCCCATTTGCTGTCACAGCTTTTCTAAAGATTTTTCCAAAAGGGGACACAGGAGAGGATTTGGTGGAAATGCATCAATAGGCTCAGAGTAGTAAAGGATAATATCAAGAACACTAAAACTTATTAAATTCAAATAAATGAGGAATTATGGCAGAAACTCAATACTCCCTACATAGTGTGAAGTGGAACAACAGTGTAAAAATATGGACAACATTCCCTCCCCCTTTTTTCTTTTTCTTAAACAACTTCATTCAGATGATTAATTTCCTAATGTTTCTCAAAAACCCTTTAAGCCATTTGCAGACAAAATGGGCTCCTTACTTAAAGTTATTTGCAGCTACTGAAGTATCTATCACTCTTTAGAAAGTACATGTCTTTGGAAGCTTCAGTGGGTTTTCTGAGAAGATGTACGATTTGAGGTTTGTTTTTTTAATGAAAATTTAATTCTGGCATAAAAGAATAAGACCAATTCTACCTCAATATATTTTACTTTTGAACTTTTACATAATTGGATATTACTAGTTTAGTCATATTTTTTTCTGCTAATTTCATGTTGTATGAAGATAATTCTAACAGCAATCTCTTGATCTCATATATGAAATGAAGATCATTCTACATTTTACAATACAAAATGATAGTTAAGTAGTAGTCATGTGATATTATATGTATCTTTTTAGCTGCTGTTGAAGGGTGTTAAGAATTTTCAGCTACCTGAGAACTAGGACCCTCTTTTCTTGAATGGGTCAGCTTACCACTTTCTTTGAGGCTGTTTTGACAAAAGCTGCTTTTATTTGCAATAAACAATAAAAGTGGTTGATTTTAATAATGCTGCCATTGTAAAATTGATTAATGTCTGCTACTGTAACATGGATGTTTACAGCATCTTTATCCTTTTCTCAATCCTTTTTTGGGCAGAACAAAATGCTAGCTAAGACTTGGCAGGACCTAACAAGCCTGTCAGATTTTTTACCTCAAGCTGTTTCCTGTAACTGTTTTGGTTGTTTTGGATTCACTTTTTGCCTCTATTTCCCTCAAAGAAGTTTTTGTTCTCTGTAGCAAAGCATTCCTTACTGGGCATTGATGCACTCCAGGGAACCTGTGGTTTGTGGCTGTCATATAACAGTCTGTGAAACCCATCAGCTTAGTCAAACCTTAGGTAAATTAGTGTTGCACAGAGGAGCAGTTGAGGATTTTTCTTTTTTATTAACATGTAGGCCTTTTCCAGTGTTGCACTCTGAGTGGTGTCAATAAATCCCTTCCAAAGAATTCTGATAACCTCCTTTCATTCAAGTCTCTCTAAGTGCTGCCTCTACTTGGAGTCTGAGACTTGATAGATTGCGTAGCTTTTTTTTCTATAATATATTTTTACACATGTTTTTTGACTGCAGGTTTCAATATAAACTGCTAAATATAGCCCTGAAAATGTTAACACAGAGACAGGTAAAATTAGAAGACAATATCATATAATCTGGTGGCATAAAAAAATACTAATTCCTTTCTCTCCAGAATGGTTCACGGGGTCCAAAATAGTTACCCTGTGTACTTGCACCTCATCTCTTCCCATAAATAGAGAGACTGCAGCACATGGTTCATGGATGACAGGTGAATGGCATTTTAAGTTTTATATTCAGGATAAATATATTACAATGTAAATGTAAACAAAATATAAATTAAAAAGCATAGTGTTTAATCTTGAATTTACGAGTACTGCTGCCTCTTTGGAAGTCACCTGCAAAAGGATTTATATATTTTAAAAAGTGCTGAAGCCTCTGAGTTGTTGTAATCAGCATATTTAAAATGGCAAAGAGATGGACAAGGTGAGCATGGGCATAAAGGAAAACAGTGTACAGAATATATTGCACCTCAAATGAGGTGTCGAGGGTAATCGGATTCATAATTTGATGGGAATCTGTCACACATCTGCATGGTTTACCAAAAATAAAAATTCAATTTGTAATAAATAAGCGTCATCTTCCAGAATAAGCTCTGCAAATCCCTGCAAGGGATATAAAACTATGCAGTGCATAGTAGTTTGTTTTTTTAAAAAATAAACAAAGAAAGTTGGACTAGCCCTGCAGGAGACTTTTTTAAAAAAAATAATTCTTCATGCTCTGAGACATGAAGCATCTTGCAATATCCTCTGTAGAGCCAAATAATGTAAACAAGATTGATATTGTCAGCTATTGTACCAGTTTGTAGGCATGCTGAATATGAGATGATGTTAATCTAAGTCTTGATTTTGGGAGGTACAGAGTCTGTTTGGAGATTCCACAAGTTGAGCCAGAGGTATGGATGCCCAACAGATGGTTGGCAGCAGCTGCAGTCCCACTGAGAATTTTTTGTATGCAAGTCCTTTCTGATCCTGTTCATTGCCACCGTGTACTTCTTTATATAAAATTCGTTGCAGCAACACAGGCTTTCATTGTTCCCTTAATTTCTTGGTTCTGTAGTGCTGTAAAGAGCCCTGTGCCAGTTGATTTGAACTGTGCTGTACAAGTCCTCCAAACGTGCGTATTTTGGGCTTGAGATGGGAATGCCATTTACCTGTTAGGCAGGGATAAAGGCCAAATCAAAGATTGAACCGCTAACTGCTCCAAGGACAGGGGCTAGCAAAGGTGCTAGCACTTCAAAGTAATTGTCATGCTCTCATTCTGTAGAGATTTTTTTGAGGTGGATATTTTGTGCGTGTTTATGTGTAATTCAAGGCTTCAGCGTGGCAGAGAGGGAGAGAGAAGGTGGCCTCAAAAGAGTTCTTTTAAGAACCCGAAAGAGCAAGAATTGTTATGTCTGTTTTATCTTCAAGCATCAGAAAGACTTTAATTAAGATATCCCTGGGTTCATGTGAGTTTGCTAGAGCTCACTCACCGGGAGGGTTTTCTAAGCTCTGGAAACTAATTTTTAATGATACTGCTTCCAGAGAAATATCTGAAGAGGATCACTGAAAAATGCAATATATATTCTGCTGTCATATCATGTACTGTTACTGTTGTAACCCATCATAACTGATTTACGTGAAAAATAAACATGGAACGTCTAGTAGTCTGTCCAGAGAAATAGGAGACAAGAACATCTCAGTTTTAATTAATAGTTTGATTGCTCTGTAACCTTGTTAAATTTACCTAAGTCTCTTTGTGCTAGGTTTCTTAATCTTCTTGCCAAAGATGACTAAAATAACTTTGTGTTAAAAGCATTCCTATTAGCTTTTAATGTTATTATCCTTACAAAATGTGAATACAGGAATTAAATCCTTTGTGCCTCTGTCTCTCATCTATAAAATGGGGGGGGACACAATATTTCCTGCTACACAGGCAGTTTGGAAGTGGAATTTTGAAATTTTTGAGAGGTGTTAGAAATTATGGTAATGAGGGCAATAGAAAAACTCATTAACTTGTTAATAATTAATTAGCTAATAATTGTGAAGGTAATAATAGAAAATGGAAAGAGCTGTGCAATGAAAAGCTCAGAATTACTATTACTGAGAATGTCTTATTTTTAAAGATTGTTGAACTGATTTAAAAAAAAGGAAAAAGGCTACAAATTAAAATAATTTTTCAGGACAGAAAATAATGCAGAGTATGAGTATTATAGCTTAAAAAACCAGCAGAAAACATATTAGACTGGACACTGCATTCTGCTCCAAAAGGAGCACCTCATTTCAGTTAGATTCCTATAAACTATTTATCCTGCTATGAAGTAGGTAGGCAACAGCAATTTTAGATCAAGATACTCCCAGCTACTTTGAAGAAGCTGCATGATTTGTGAAATTATATTTAAATCAGGTTCTTTGAAATGATACGCATATAGGTAAATAGATACATTTACCTATTTATTTTTTGATAAACCCCTGTTAAGGTTTCTTGAAATACTAGATTACTGTGTCAATGATTTACTTACATGGATATTATTAATGTTTTCTTCTTAACACAATCATATTAAATTTTAATGACATGGATTGTAATATCTAACTGGTATCTGGAAGCTTGTGGATAGCCCAAAGCTTTTATACAAATTTATATGTATAAAGCTCTCACTGATATACTTTGCCAGTAGATATTGTACCTTGAGTAGTCAGCTCTGCAAATCCCTTCTCACAAAAGATTAAAAACATCCTCCTATTACATCTAGAGACTTCTTTTTGTTATTCAAAGACATGAATATATTTAGAAAAATGTATATGATTTTAATGCCTTAAACCAGAAAGCTACCTTGATTCCCATTAAAAATTGGAATATTTAATGTTTTTGCTGCTTCTGTGGCACTTTTTTTGATATTGTGAAGAAGAACAAAAAAGATTTCTGAGAACATATAAAACAAAAAACTGTGTTTGAAGTATTATAATAAAACAACCTTCTTCTTTTAATGCTAAGTCCCTTTTTAATGAAGATCCTCTGGCAGCTCTTGAATGTATAACTAGTTTATATCATGGGATGAAGCTGTCTGTTCTGATGATTGACATGAGCCCACATTACAATGTGATTCTGAAAATTAGTCCATAGAGGTCCTTTTCAGGTACTACTCAGACTGAGAGCTGCCCTCCAACTACAGTAGAGCCTTTTTAACCCCACTCATTGGTATTCTAATCTGGAAGTGCTGTCCTGCTTTTTAAATAACCCAGGCATTCAGGCTAGTACCCCCCTTGACACATTACTTAGCCAAAGGATTCAAATGAGATTCAAGAAACATTCAGTACAGCACAAAGGGATTGGAATATGCACAATTAATAATCACACAGTTAATTCATTTTTAATGCAAGGAGGTTTTCTGAAATTTCACATTCAAATTTGTAACACAAAGTAGTTGCTGTCTATTCCCATTATGCTGCCAAAATACTATAAGGATAAAAAATGCCTTATTTTTCTCTGTCCATGTGTGTATCTGGTTGGGTGGGTGCATGTACACACTAAAAAAATAAGCCTGAATAACGCTGAGATTATAATGCAAACAGATAAAAGCTAGAGGGTTCAAGTTAAAGATGTCTTAAGTCAACTGTGAGCAGAAAAGGCCCATGGCATAAGTCAAAGGATGGATAACATTTAGCTTACGGTGGCAAATAGCCTAACCATTGCCCGTTTTTGCCTACACCAGAATATGGTTTGATCAGTGTGTGTTTTCTTTACCCCTTTTCTTACTTGTTTTCTGTTGGTTCTTGCATATATTTTTGGGCAGATGATTGCAGTGTCTCTTCTGAGTGAGTATTCAATTTTGCCTCTAGGGAAAAGTTCCCCACTGATAATGTAGAAAATATGATTTTAGGCAGTACCAACCGCAGAACTTGAAAATTAAAATGTGTATTTTTGTAAAACTTATTTTGGAGCTTGTATTTTTACCACATGTCATTTTATGGGCTCCTAATGTTCCTTCTGTGCTGTATTGTTTGGGGCACATGAGAACTGAACACAGAAACTTTTTAGAGAATAATAGTTATGCTGAGTGGAGGCCACTGCTCAAACCTTTCTAAAAAGCTATCTGTAGATTACCAGCCATTGTCACAGGGATCTGCCAGATAAATACAGCGACTGCACTTTATTGTCAGTAGGAAGCTGACCTTTACCAACAGTTACCATGTTGAGGCATGATTCCCTACTCCTTCCTTTTGTGTGGCCCCTACTGCCCTCTGCTCAAGTTATTCAAGCCTTCTGTTAGTAAATTTTACCCCATGAAGAGTGCCTGAAAAAAATTATGCTCAACTCCTACTTAAACGCTGTTTTAAAGACTTAAGTGGTACATAAGCTTTATGTTGTCTCTACACACAGGGATCAACTTCATTCTCTGACTATGGGTCTGTTTGAAGAGATCCATAAATGCTGCTTTTGCATGCATGTGTTTATTTTTCAAAAGAAGGGATTGAACTATTCCCTTCCAGGAATTAAATCTTCCTCATCCTGCCTGAGATGCAAACATTTCTTAACATGAAACTGACTACAATATTAAGAAAATTTATATTAAGAATAGCATAGCATGCTTGAACAAAATTTCAGAGAAACATAAGTGTAGATATTTAAATAATTAGAATGTGAAACAGAAGCTAGCTTTGCTAAGTTAGTATCTTTGATTTAAAATAGTGCATCTGTACACAGGAAAAAGAACTGCCATTTTTGTATTAAAACAGTCTTACACGTCCCCAGAAAAAGTTTCCCATGTCTTATTTACTGGTTAGGAGAAGAAATGAAGTTAGATAAAAAATCCCTGAAAGGGAACCGGAGATATTTTGTTTTCAACTATATGCTGGTCATCTATCACCCCAAGCAGCAATTTTTGGGAGATGGGAAAGGAGCCTGTAGCCATAGGTGTTGGATTGGAGGGCAAGTCCTGGACCCTGTATCAGTCTTGTTGCATACAGCATGCACTTAGATTGCCTCTGTCGACTGGGTTTTTTTCTTGCAGCCCTTCTGCAAAGGAGATGGAAACAGCACTGATTGAAATGCAAACCTAAATTTAAAAGACAGTTTCTAATAGTGCTGAACAATTCACTGATTCTGTTATTTGTCCGTAAAATAATTGCTCTGAATCAAACCAGTAGAACTACCTGAATTTAAGTTTTTAGGCACAATTTGTCTGAAATCACTCTGATATCTTGTGAAATGTGGCCAGAAATGCATATTTGCAGGATTATTGTTACTTTTTAGATTGTGTAAATCAGTATTGCTTGCACTTTTTTTCTGAAATGCCACTGACAAGTGTTTATAATCAGATACAGTTGAATGGTGCTGGATAGGGAGTTACATCTAAATATAGAAAATTAATACATTTGTAGAAGCATCATTATCACTAGTGCCAAGATGTCACTATTGGAATAGTACCCAAGGATCACACAAGAATGGGATCTTTTTAGACTAAATGCTCAAACAGAAAAGGGTTCTGCCTAAATACTGTGTGCATTACTGACTAGCATTTCATTGTTAGTATGCTTTTGGGGTGGAGAGGAGGAGAACTTAATTAGGAAGGCACCTGCTAAATAGAAGAGCAGGAGAATAGATGATCTTACAAATTCGTGAGGTGAAGAGTGAAAAGAATCTATTGTTGGGGAAGGGGGATAGCGAAGGAAGTAAAATTTTAGCAGTGAGCAGTCAAGGTCATCATGGAGTAGAGCAGTCAAGAACATTAAGATGAAACAAATATATTTAAATCTTAAAGATTTTTTTTGCTATCAGTGATGACCAAAAGGTTCCTTCTTATTAAGGCAACCTTTTCACAGCTGTCTCTTTAACCCTCAAACAAGAACTAATATTTCTCTTAAGAAGCTGTTGGGCAGATAGGTCATCTTCCTGATTGCTCACGTTTTTCTGCATTTTGCTGGTGCCTTAGCATTATCTTAAATTTGGTATGCATTCAGCATGCCATTATACCTTGCAAAAGCTCTTTATGGGCTTGTATATCTGAGCTACCTGTAAGTAGTGGGTAATAGTTCATTAAGTGTGGGATTTCAGTTTTTAATTTTGAACACACTTGACTCTGGAGATTCACTGTGGCACTGAAGCAATAGTTGCAGTGTTTTTACAATATAATCAAGCTCATGGACTCAAATCCCATTGTAATGGCAAAGGGAGACTTTGGTAAACCCCTTTTTATTATGTTTCTTTCCAGTTAGGATCAAATCCTTGTGTTCTTAATGCAAAGAACTGCATTGAGGGGAGGACAAACGGTACCTTCTCAAAGTACATAAGCAAAAAGATACAAAAAACCTCTCCCTTACAGGGTATCTTGGGGAAGATGTGTCCTGAAGGGAAAAAGGCAAGTCAGGAGTGGTTGTGTAGTGCTGTGAACCTCACAAAGATGCTGGTTTTCCTCAGAGGGTGCTACAATCCCAAGCTTGGTGTTAAATGGATTGAGGAGACTTGTGTGGACCAGGGGAAAGGGAGTTGACCAGCAGCAACAAGCCAAGTCTCGTTGAGATGAACTTTCTATGGCACCTTGGGACCGTTCTCCTCTCTGGTGTCATTGTCTCAGCCTGGTCCCCATGTGCAAAACTGAAAGCAAGACCAAGATTTGACTTGCAGTGTGGTAGAGGCATTAAACTGCTGCACCTCTGCCTGTCCCTCTGGAGGGACTGAACAGCAAGGTAGTGGAACTAGAAGAAAGATACTTATTTTCTGACTTTTAGCCTAAAATACCCTTTAGGTGGCCTAACATGGAGTTTCTTACTGTATTGATTGTGGGTGTGTATGAACGTAGGAAGGGAGAAGGATTCTCAAGAAAGTCTTTCTCCCCCTCCCCCCCTCCTTTTCTTTCCCTCTCATTGAATAACCAGAGAAAATCCATAAACCTTGGCATAGCAAAATAACACTCAGGCAGACCTGTCTGATTATACTGTAAACTGTCTTTGTGGATTTAAGTTATAATTGTGTTATAAATATAACAGCTTTTCTGGTGTAAAAAATCAAGAAGGCAGATCAAGGGACCATATGGTATGTAACGGAAATGTGATAGTTTTTATTTTGCTGATGTGGAGGGTAGAAGTAAAGGAATTGTTTTGGTTAAAATAGACAGTGTAACAGGAGGATGGAGTGGAAAGGCCAAGGACATCTACCTGTTTACTACAGCACTAATTCCTTCACTTGCTCTTGAGTACCACTAACTGGATGAAGCACTTATTTCCTCAATATGCAGAGGCTGCGGTCGTTTCAGACCTTGGCATGGCGGTAAGTTCCTCTTTTTCCCTTAAGCTGCTGAAGAATGATACAGGTAGTTCTACCTTGTTGCTGTTCTTAGTCTGAAGGAAATAAAGCTCACACTTTATGTTAGCACCTGGATACCATTTTTTTCCTGGTCTTTTACCAGGGTTTGGCTATTGAAGCTGTCAGCCTGGTACCTCAGTTGGGAGTTGTCCTTCTCTTGCCATTTTCCACTGGCTGTAAAGGACTTGCTTTTGCTTATTTGGCAATGAGGTCTTAAGCACTTTTTGCCTGACAAGCATATGTATGATCAAAAAGGTCCCCCTCCTCCATGCTCATTTATGTTCCCACTATAAATCTGCTTTCTGGCCTTAGAGCTGATCTCATCAGGAGTAAATCCAGACCATCACTTTCAGACAGTTATATTGAGAGTGTAACCCCGTGTGTGTATTAGCCTCTCTCTTTTGTGAAGCAAGGTTTAAACGCTACATCAACAGATTTAAATGGACAGTTACTGAAATCAGCAGGATAGTCTCATGTGAGACATCCATAAATTTTCTGGGAAATACTTTTCAAGTGTGAGGCAGTTTCTGAGATCTAGGCTGCTGTAGCAGGAGGTATTTTGGTAGATGAACTTCTAGAGCTACTCTTTGATTTATTGTTGTTGGGATTTTGTTTGTGTATTTGTGGGGTTGTAGATTGTTTGGTTTTTGTTTGTTTGGTTGGTTTGTTTGTTGTTTTTTGTCAGTTTGGTTTGGTTTTATTTTTTTCCTGTGAATGGTTAAATCTCCAGGCTAAGCTGAGTTGCTTTGGAGTAGGTGCAGAAATTAGAAGAGATTTTAATTTTATACTTCACCAATAAATTGTTGTCTATATTTACAAACAGGATTTGGCTGGTTAATAACAACACTTTGTTGTCATTCATCATTAGAGTTTAGAATCATAGAGTTTCTCCTTTCAATGAAGTCTTAGAGCAGTTTTGAATGCATCTCTCTCTCTCATGATTGGGAAGTTGTGGGAGGGCTTTAATCCCTGAGTACTCACATCCCTCTTGCACTTCTGTGCCTTTGGTTAACTAGAGACAGTAACTATGAGTCCCTCAGTGACTAAAATGCCAAACCACACACGACACCCTCTTTGCACTCCCTATTAAAATTTTACAGGTCAAAAATCCAAAACCCACTTAATAAAAATTGTTCTTCATCGTAAGTGACAAGAGAGAGTAGGTCAATCTATGGAATAATGGTGCAGTAATTAGAACCTTTGTAGTTGATAAAGTGTGACTGTTAATCAATGTTTGGCTAATTAATCAATATTTTAATCATTAGACCTTTTAAATTTGTTTTAATGAGCATTTCCTCTAATTCCCTTGATCCTGTTGCTTCCAACTCTTCTATTATCTCTGTTAAACAGCAAAGTAGGTGTTCCTGTACCCAGATTATGCTGTGGTTTTGTAAGGTTTCTGTAGTTTACGGCAAAGATACACAGATATTTCTGACTGTGTGCAAATTCACATTCTTAAATAGAAAAATATTTTTACAGTATATGCCCAGTCCATATGTGCATTTAGAGCAGTATCTGAGAGAATGAGCCTTCACAACTTAATGGTGCACTCCACTGATAAATTTTGATATCTAAATAATCTTTTCATACGGAAAAAGTGCAAATGGGACACATGCTACTAAGTGACAGTTACTCATTCCCTAAACATCCCTTTCTTCCCTCTAAAAACCATACCAAGCACTATCAAGGTATTTGAAGTTTGCAGAGAGTAACTATTCCACCATTAGTCAAAAAACATTATTTTCAGGAATTTTTCTGCCCTTTTTCTTCTGTTTGCAGACTGCAAATCAAAGGTTTTTCATACTCGGTGTATGTGATATACAGCATTTATGGCAGTGGCCATTTGAATGTGGTATATGTCATTTTAACTTGAATATTCCAGTAAGTATGGAAGGTTTGTATCCTTCTCATATAGAACATTCAGAGAGTTTTCATGCCTCATCTGTTATTTCAGAAATCAAAATTGGATACTGTTTATTATGGCAGATAGACTGATACCACTTCTTGTAGTAATGGCTATCAGGAATTTTCTGTCCATCTGCTGGCAAGGAGACAGATTTTGCTGAGCTCTGCACAAGTTGGCATGTTACATTGACTTTGATTTCTCACTGGTCTCTTAAACACTTGATTTTATTCCCCTTTCTGTTGTTTGTTGATCTTTCCCTCATCCTTGACTAGGTGTCAGTGAGGGACTGGGAAATAACCTGTTCCAGACATGGAGAAATCCAGAACTCAGGCTGATCCTCTGCTTTAACTTAATCTGAAGGTTCTCTAAATCTTTTCTTGCAGGAAACAAGAGATTCATTTCCTCTACAAAATATAAGTCTCCAACTAATTCTAAATGCTTTGGTGGTTTTGTCCCCTGCAGACCCAGGCAGATTTTTGGCACCTCTCCATAACATTATCTCATGAGGCTGTTTTTTTTATTTAACCAAAAATTTGTCAACTAGTTTGATTTTTTTTAAAATTAAAAATGCTAGAAATGTTTCCTGAATCTGCATTCCTATTTAGCAATGATTACTTAGTGTCAAAGTAATTCATTATATCCTCTCTCATTGAGGGCTTGAATTATCATCTGTGATTTCTGGTTTTTCAACTGAATTTTGGAAATTAACAATATATTGGAGACATTTCTACAATGAACCTCCAGCTGTATTCAAAGTGTAATTATGTTCTTCTGGAATAGTTAAGATAAAGTAAAAGCTGTTTCTTGTAAGAGGTGTTATTTATAAAGGAACGTTCACAGGCTGATACGGCCACTGTGCTATTGATCAAACAGGTGCATTCAGGCAGCTTGATCTGATACAGGATTTAAAGAAAACATTTAAATGAGTAGTTTCACCTAAAGCTGGTATTATAGAACCTGAAGGTATCTTCCAATTTTCTATCACAGCAGATATGTTTAGTTAATGAGGAAGACTTGTTCAAAAGAACCATACACTGATTTCTTGCAGTTGCCGTGCAGGTTTGGAGGGGAAAATAAGTCTTGTACAGGAACAGGTAGAGAAAGAAACTTGCTTTGGGATATTTTATTGCAGAGTTTTCTCTGTTTTTTGCTCTGAGAAGTAATATTGCACATGATCATACAACTTTTTTCAGAAGGAATCTCATTCATTTTGTATTTATGTCAATAAACTCCTCCTCCTGTCTCATTTACTAAATCAAGGAAATCTGAATTGTGAAGAGGCACTCAATGAGGAAAACACATGTTGGACAAAAATACTATGAGGAATGGAATAAAATTAATTTCTCATCAGAAGGTTATTTTTATCAAAAATACAATTCTTATGTATTGCATTCACATAAGTTGTTAAGAAGCCATTGGTAAATTGTTATTTTTATGAAACTATTACACACAGGATTTTTAAAAATTCATTATGTTTTATTAGATCAGCAGTAATGAACCGTACCAAATATCATTTATTTTTATTACTACTGTAGGTTGAATCATGATGATTTATACAGCAATATTGAAGCAGTGACTGTAATTACTCTGCTATTGTCAACTATATATTTTTCTGAAATCGGAGATTTTACCCACATGTAAACTCTGTAAGTACGCATGTTTCTAATTTTAAGGACCTAATTAACAATATTTCCAGTTTTCCCTGCAAAAGTTTCATTTTTGTGCTCATAAGATACACGGGTGTAAGGTGTCTTCTTGATTTACTGAATCAACAGTGTTTTTTGACTGCAATAACTTCACATTCCACATTTCTTATTCACCAGCAGCTATATACCAAAGAATTAAACAAGGCCAATAAATTGTTTCTTTTTTCTTTTCTTCTTTCTTTTTCTGGTTTGTTTTGTTTCAAATTCTCTTATCCTTTCTCACAGTAAAATGAGATTATATGTGGAAAAAATGACCAATGGTGTAAAAACTGTAACTTGCGTCAAAGTAGTGGATTTTCAGTTAAGTCTGAGATAATCTAAGGATGCAAGTTGGGAAACTTGAAGCAAATATTAAATAAAATGAATTTACAGGATTTTTTAAAAACCCAACTTTTAAACACTTTTCTAGTAGTAATAATCTTAAATTATGACAATTTTAGATTTTACTGCCTGTCATGCAAGCTTCATTTACTACACTTTCTCACACAGCCTTGATCCATCAAACCTTAAACAAAGCATAATAATGTACAGAGCTGAAATAAGAGCATTGTTTAACCAGGATTGTTCTAGAAAGAATTTCCCTTATTGGTGAATACCCTCAAGGCCTGAAACTCAGCTGAAGTGTGGCAAGAAAATTTTCTATTTTTTTGAGCTGCCCTAAGGCACAGAAAAATTCTTGCTAATGTGGATAATGGGGGGAAAATCAACAAAAAAACCCAACACTAAACCCCCAAAAAAGCCACTGCGTATGCTGCTCATTTTCCCTGGTCCTTGTGGCATTGGACATTCACTGTGTCCTGTGACTCTGCTCTTAGTATGGATGATATCTTCTGAATCAACTGTATTACCAGGATGTGTAGCATTCTTCCAAAAGATTTTTTTGAAGAGAAAACTCAGAATATTATCTACATTTTTTTCTGTAAAACTGGAAGCCTGTTATAGCTCTGATTAATTTTTTGCAGAAGAGTTTCGTTGTGCTTTGAAATGAAGGAGACAATGATGCCTCTTAGTTACATTGGTTTGTCAAACCTCAGGAATGAGCAATTTTGTCTTCAAGAAAAACTTGAAGCAATGATTTCACAGCATACAAAGTATTTTAAGATACTCCCAGATGACCAAAACCAACATTTTCCTTCCTTCCCCATAAGTGATGCAGTTATTATGGGGGCATTTTTGCTTGGTTTTGGTTTTAGTTTTGAGTTTTTTTGGAAGTCCCTTGTCTTCCATTGCCACCTCAGAAAATATCTGGTCAAAGGCTACCAGACTGAGTTCTAAAATAGTATATAATTTTAGGAAAGTTTTGACTGTCCTAATCTTATGCTTAAGTTGTTGCCAGTTTCCTTTCCTACTTATCCCTCCTTCCTTCTCATCCATGTGCCACTTCCCATGCTCTCATTCTTCAGGATAGGAATAGCATTAAAATTCCATGTAAAACTGTTTGAATGGCCTTAAGTTTATTTTTGTCAGAAATCAAAGGGAGAAATGACATTATGATAACGCAGTTGTATGTTCAATCTGTCACTATGTCCAGCAATGAAATAAAAATACCTGCAGTGACAAATGGGCACTCTTTTGCAGCATCAATGACAGTAAAAAGCTCTCAATACTTTGCTGAGTACGTCAGCGTTCTGATGAGCACTGAGGCAATGGACTCAGTGACTGGATCTGCCCACCTGATCCATGAGCACCTAACAAGGAATGAGAAAGAATTGTAGAATTATTTATTTCTGTGCCGGGATTCTTGTTCAAAGGAAGGCTGGTGCCTGAAATCCAAGGCCAAATTTTGCAATGTGGTGAGTGCAGTCAGCTGAGAGTGCTCTGTGCTGCTCAAGAAACGCTGAATATCTTGTAGAATGGGATCTTTGCAAAGATTTGAGTGTGCTTTTGTGAGCATTTGCCTTTCCTCTACAGAGCCCTTAAGAGCAATTCGAGAGACAGATAACAGAATCCTTTCAAAGTTCAAATGTAAATCTCTTCAGAATTATATTCTCTAGAGGAGAGTAAACAAATAAACATAGTAAGAACTTCAGTAAAAATATTGCACTTACAGAGAGCTTTTCTTGTGTCTTACAGAGCTTTTCATCTAAGGATCTCAAAGGGCTTTATAGATGGTACTTATATAACCCTCATAACACCTTTGCAAAGGTAGCGCTTGGGTATCATCTTCATTTTCAGATAAGAAACTAGAAATGGAGGCACAAGAGAAGTGAGACAGTCTGAAAAACAGGACTCAGGTCTCCTAACTTGGTGTAATAACATGAGAGAGATTACTGTAAATAAATGACATTTGAAAGGTATGTAAATACCAAATAATCTGAAGTTAATGGTAATCTTGTCTATTTCTAATTTCTTTGGCATTCTGTTTTTCTGATTTACAGACATTGAAACCATGTTTCTTGTAATTATTGTTGAAGGTTTTTGATTTTTATTTTTTTCCCCTGGAAAACAGTTGATTTACAACAGGTAGTCTTACGGATTGTTGTTGTTCTAGTTCACCTTTAATCATATAATAATCTAATGAATAATTAATTGTGTCATAGTCATTGCTCTGTCTGGAGAAAAGCCGTTTAATATCTGACCATATTCCTCTAGATTTCGGTGAAAAGATAAATACCAGTGGTAGAAAAGGAGAGAAAATATTTTATATTAATTTTATGTACAGAATCAAAATGCTCTTAATAGTTCTGTTTTATATTTTAAAAATGGACATGTTTTTGCATTTTCCGCTACTGCAAAACATGGAATTTACATGTATTATTTATTTCAAGGCCTTGTCATCTTAAAGTAACTTTTCCATATCACATTTCACCAAAGACTGCTGAAGAAATGCACAATTCAGAGCAGAACATTTATGTCAGCATCTTTCACATGTTCTTTTTTAACATCCCCTGCTAATTGTAGTTGAAATTTTTTGAAACAAAACCGATACTGTTCTATAACCTGCGAAAAACAGTCCCCAAAAAACCCCACTTGAATTCTCATTTACGTTATCCTGTACTTTGCACAGTGCATCAGAAAGTCAAAGTGCTATTCCTTTGTCCTAATATGTTTTTGTATGATAAATGTTCCTCAGAGAGTTCAAGTGAGCAAATATGCATTGTCAGTCTGATATAAGCAGTATTAAGCACAGCCAATTTAGTGGATGAAATATTCAGTTATTTCAATTACTACTAATTTGAGTCTAAGTTACTTACATAATAGGTAATATGTGTAAGAAATGGCAGTATTGCTGTTGTGTTGTGTTGTTAAGCCTTGAAGAAGAGGTGTAGAAGTTGAGTCTAGGTGAAAGTTTTCCTCTCTAGATAAATGAGTGCTTTGTAACATATTGAGCTGTAATGCCTGAATTATTTACTGGAGTTTTTTATGTCCTTTATCTGTATCTTCGCACCTTTGGAAGCCTTGGGTCTCAAAGGCCTGGGCTGCACACTGTCTTGTACAATATGCATGTTCTTGTAGTGTATTGTAGAATGTTGCTCTTTGTGACAAAACTAGGTCGAAATAAAACATACTCAGGAACACCTTTTCTCACACAAATTCTGGAAGTTTTGGCATAGAAGAAAAAAGAACAAAAAAACCCCCAAATTAGGTTTCCTGTGCAGCTCATCTGAGTGCCTTGAGTTAGGGGAGTTTAAGGATCTAGATATTAAACTGAAAACACTGGAAGTCATTTGAGGTTTTAAGAGCAGGTTTCCTTTGAAAATGATACTCATTACACTGAAGATAACCCCAATCAAACCTCACGCCCCATTTGTATACAAAAAAAGAAGTGTACTAAATCTTTAGCAATGCTTGTTTGTAAAGTGTGTGTATATATGTACACAGGCAATAATTCAGATTCCTGGGCTATTCCAGTATATTAACAACTATTTCCATTTAGGGCCCAAAAAACCTTATTCTGATGTTACCATCAAAGAAGTAGCTCAGATCTATCGACCTGCCTGGGCTCAGTTTCAAAGGAAGCAGCTCAGGACCCTGCTGGGCCTGGCAGCACAGAGCTTCTCGTGGGATACAAAGCCTAAACTTCATCCAGCTTCTCAGGTAGGGCTGGTGCTCTTTAGACTGAACTACCAAATTGTAATCTGACTGAAGTATTTCTTTATCAACAGTGTAGACACATTTTGAATCGTGGAAAGTTTAAAACTGTGGCAATACTAGCCATATGGGATTCTTAACTTTGATGAAATCTGATGGATCGTTTCACACATGGTCATGCTGAGTTTAAGGCTAAAAGAAAAGACTCAAACAATTTCTTTTGATAATTATTTCTAAATAACAGTTTGCAAAAAGCATGCACAGGCTGGCTAACCATACTTCCTTTGACATTAGATTTTGAAATATGAACATTTTTCCTTGTTGTGATTTGGGTATCTCCTTTTAATTGTGTGACAGTTTGTTCTGAGGGAATAGCCACTGCTGAGCACTCCCAACACGTTTGGGCAGACAGTGATACATTGACAGGGAATCTGCAGGCTCCTTTCTCCAAGACACTGCCAGGTCCTGGCGTAGGCCTAGATAAATGTAAGCCTATAGACTGTGCTGTTCAATCATCGAGCATCAGAATATTCAAATCTCAAGCTAGGGGATTTCACAGACGTGAAATCTGGCCCTACAGAAATGCCAAGTGAACTCTCAGGAGTTGTTCATCAAATTTAGTTTGTTGAAGGAGAAACTAATTTTTGTGCAGAAAGACAAAGTATTGTTATGAATCAGCAATTAACTAGAAGGTTTTCCTGCTAAGAAAATGGGTAAGAGGTGCTTCAAGTTTTTCTGTTAAATCTAATATTTTATAATAAGCTGGAAAAATAGGAAGATAGAGCGAGTAAAACAAAGACACAAGCAGTAATTGTTAAAGTCAAATTTTTTGCATAATACAAGATCCTGTCAGTCAATTATTTGGAGAAACTTTGTTGTGGAGAATTTCACTGGAGAGATAAAGAAATGTAAAAATGGTAGACACTGATGTATCAGTTGGACTATATCGCTCACAAAAAAATACCCTTCCTAAAGAGAATTATGAAAGAACTATTCATGCACATTCTAGTTAATTGTATCAATGCAGAATCTAGGATAGGACTGGAGGGGACTGATCAGTCCCCTCCATCTTGTTAGGGAGCTGGTGGAATAGAAAATGGACTACACCAAAGAAGTTAGACATCCTTGCTAAAAAGGGACTCTCTGTCTCATTTGTCTTACAATATTCAGATCTGGAAGTTTGGGTCTGGTGTCAAAACACTGAAAAAACAGAGGGTCTATAGAAGTGCACGACTTAAAGTTTAGTTGAAACATGCTTATATAGGGAAAGAGAGAAAAACATGGATTGTTAACTGCAAAGACAAAAAACCAAGAAAAGACATGAAAAAGGTATGTACAATACAGCTGCTCTTTTAAGTACATGTGTCTTTTAGATCATCCTTTGTGTTGTATACTTTTGTTAGGACACCTTCTGTCTTAATAGGAATGGAATATTCAATTAAAACGAACAGAGGGAAATTTAAAATATGGGAAAATGCTTAATTAAAAGCATAAATAAAAATTATGGAGCTCTGCAACTCATTGCCACTGCTAATAAAGGAATGTTAGTGTACATGTACAACAGACAATCCAAGTTTATAATAGAAGACAGTGGAAGCAAAAACTTCAGCCCTTAAAATCGAGAATTTTTAACTTGGTTTTTGGAGGAATTTTCCTTGAAATAAGATCTGTGTATTTAATCTCTCCTTCAGCATATATGGGAGGTGGCATGGTGGATGGACACAAACTATGGCTGTTCTTCAGTAAGAAATTCTTGTACACCTCTGTGGACAGCTAGATTCCTTTGTCATGGAGTGTTACAGAAAGCGTTCAGCATTATGGATTGTGCATTTTTTGATACCTTTTCCTATACTTGCCATTCTGCCAGTACTCTGGACTTAAAATAAATTAATGGACAGGACCTCCCATTTTCCTCAATTCATTGGCTATAAAAGTGCTACAGAGTTGCTTTGTTTTTGTGAAATCTGTCACTGAATTGCAAAAAAAAAGAAAAATGAGACAGTATTACCCTTCTGAGGCAAAATAATATTTTTAAAGCAGAAAGAGTGGCTGATGTGTGTTTATGCCAGTATTTGATGTCATTAGTATAAGTGCTTTCCTTCTGGGTAACTGCATCTCCACTATAAAACTAAATCAGTGTTTTGTTCATAGGACAGAAAATAAAAGATTACCAGCCTGCATGGTGCAGCATGTCAAATTGCCTTTGGTAGTTACAATGTGTTACCCTCTAGTTTATCCATTGCTTGGCTGGGGCTTCAAGCATGAATGTCATGTTTCTGGAATGTAATGTGATTCACAGACTGGAAGAATGGACAAATTTAGGAGAAAAGTGAGAATATGGGTCAATTAAAAAAAAATAAAAGGAAAAGGCATATGTTAGGTTGTGGTATTCCCAACCTTGCCAGTCATCACAGCTCATCACACCAGTGAATCGTGAAAGTCACATGCACATATATGAGCACTTTATCTATTTCTCTGCAGAAGCTGCAGCATTTTTGGCATCACCCCTTCCTGTAGGGGTGATGCCACTCTCTTCTAAGAGAGTGAAATTCTTCTCAAACCATGTCATAACCTTGTAGCAGGGCAAAGCCACGGATCAAGGGAGAGGTCCCTTGGTGGGTCCTGTGACCCATGCTGGGATAGGAAAATGGGCACAGGTGTTTGATTCCTTTCATACTTCTGCATCTGAAACACTTACAAACACACACTAAAAATCTGCAATGATTTAGGATAATGCAAGCAGAAGTTTACCCCAAATTCCCTTTTTTCAATTAGTCCTCTACCTGATTTTGTGTATGTTGATAATGCGGATTATTGCATGATTTATTTTAAAGTGGTGTATCCTTTTTGAGAGTGCAGGTTATCTGAGGTCAGTTTGCATGTGGAGTTAGGGCAATTGACAAATTCATTCCTTCTTCTTTTAAAACCATCTACCTGTTCCATTAGATCCTCAAAAAAAAAAAAAAAAAAAGGGATTTTTTATTTTAATAGCCCCTATCCTGTTAANCAATTGACAAATTCATTCCTTCTTCTTTTAAAACCATCTACCTGTTCCATTAGATCCTCAAAAAAAAAAAAAAAAAAGGGATTTTCTCATTTGATCAGCCTCTATCCTGTAAGATTTATGAAAAGGAAGGGATTACTGGCTTTATTTCTAGTTTAAAGGTGTTTGGATTTTGGTGAGTGTGAAGATGAGAAATATCTTCTTGAGTATGTCTGTCCTAGTTGAATATACATATTCAAGAAATGCATAATGGGCCAAATCCCCAGCATGAAGTCAAAAGAGCTCTGTTAATATAGACTAGGTAAGGATTTGGCACAGACAAATATATGAGTATAAGAGTGCCACAGCTCACCGGGTGTTATTGCAAAAAGTCTGTCTCTTGCTGGCATTGACTTTCAAAAACAAGCTGTGCTTAGCACCTCTGAGTTTATAAAGATCACACAGCAACCTACATGCTATCAAAGCTTCAGGAACAAATAAATAAGCAGCTTATCTCTCAAGGTCTTTCCCCCTGATTTTATTCTAAGTGACAATAGAACCAAAGTTGTAAAGCAGTATAAGATCTTCAGCCCAAATATGTGTTGTATATTTTTTCACATTGTCTGAATCTGCCATTGGATTATTTTCCCTAACAAATTGTAATATTAGGGGGTTTTAGATCTGTCAGAGCTCTGAAATTAATTCTCACTTTTGTTCTACAAAAGTCATGCAATATTTTTCACACATCTGCTTCAGGAGAAATGAACCTCTGTCAACACACGCACATTTAAAAAAAGAAATGTCAGCTTTACGAATCTCTATCTTTGTGCTGTAGTCTTTGCAGAGCTATCTGTGTCTACACAGAGAAAATTCAGGGAAGCTCCATTGTATTTTAACCTTTGAAGCAGCTACCCTGAATGAGTGAAAAACCAAGTAATTTCACTCATCCCTTGAGAAACGTAATGAAAACCTTAAGGCAAAAATTTGCCCGTTGTCTGAGGTAGGTGTGTAAAATTTCACAAAGCAAAGATGACAACAAAATAAGATTTCATAACTACTTTTCTGCTGTTGTTCTTCATCAGCTGTGAAACAATAACAATCATGTTCTTGCTCTAATTCTCTCATTCCAGTAAAATCTATATGTAAAACTGATGGAGATGACTGAACAAAAACACCAGGCAGCCAGGACTTTTCAGCAGGAGGGAATCATTGTAAGTATGAATCACACAAACTAATATAAGCGAAAAGGCTACCTTGTCCTGGCTTTAAATTCAGCCTCCACTACCTAAACTACCTAGTTTCAGAGTCCTCTCCTTCAGCACCCAGCCCTGTAAGACATCTTTCTCATTGTGAATGGTGGAGTAGCTTGTGCCCTTGTCTCTACCATGTGATGCCAGACACTTCCAATTTAAAGTCAGCACAGGTGCATGCCTGGCATGGATTACGTTGAAAATACTATTTGGAAAATCTTCTTTTTTTTTTTGCCTGTTAAATTAACTTCTGTTCTGTGTCCAAATGTGAGAGAGGAAAGCGATGGGTTGTTTTTAGACTCTTAGCAATGTGGTTTGGCCACAGTTAGGCAAACCTTTTGTTTTTCTTTTGATCTCTTGCTGGCCTATATCACCTTTTACTCTTCTACAAGCGTGTTTGGCAGCTCTAGGCAGCGGCGGGGCTGCTCCCCCTCCAGCAGCATCCATTGGAGGGCTGTAGCAGGAGGCCTTGCAGGAGCTGCTGCCGTCGGGCTGCTGCCACCTCTGAGCTCAGCACACGATCGAGCGGTGCGTGGCCACGCTCTGACTGCGTGCCACATATTTCCTCCTGCTGTGTCATTGCTCATTAGCGTCTGGAATTGCTGCTGCTGCCTTCCACAAGTGAATGCAAGAGCCCGAGGTGAGTTAAAACAAATAAAGTCTCTCGCTGGCCCCCTAATGTACTGCTGCCTGCTCCAGGAGGAGGGAGGGATCCGTCATTACCTCAGACAGATTAGAGGCCCTACAGTTACTCACCTGAAGTAGGCCACTTACCGTCCTCTCCCTGGGCTGAGTCAAACCTTACATATGTTCACCAGATGGTGGATTCCCATAATTATTATTCTGCAGGCTAAAACAACATGAGGAGAATGAAGAACTTAGCCTATATACACTTCTCTCCATCGAATCTACTCACATGTGAATTGAAATACATTAGCACAAAGTGGTACCAAAAAATTTGAAATACAGTAGCCCAATAGTAAAAATAATGTGTTATTAGTGTTATTACCAAGCCTTGCATTTATTCTATCAGAGCCTCTTGAAGAGGAGAGCATCATTCTTAAATGAAAACCACTGCATCTCTGATATTTAGGGCTGTTTGACCAAAATACAGTTATCAAGATATTTCTGCCTTCCCCTACTACTCGACACCGGATCAACCCATAATCAACCCATAGATTAGTGGCACATTTTTTAAAGTTAAAATGTGATTTATGATACCACAGAGTGTTCATCATATTTCAAATTGCAAATTTAAGAAAAACTAACAATATATCAAACTTTAGGATGAAACCTCTGTGTGATCTTGAGGGTTGATACTGGATCTCGTAGAGTTCAGTGTTTTCATTAGCAAGCTGGATGATGAAGTAAACCTCAGCAAATTTGCTGAGGACACTGCGTGATGGGTAGGGGATGATAATCCCATCCACCTGAGCTTCAGTTGAGTAGAAGTAAGGGACTGGCAGGCTGGTCTGACAGAAACCTCAAAACCTTTGATGGTTCTGCACTTGAAGAAAAGTAACTCCATGTGTCACTACAGACTGAAACCTGAATGCATAACATTCCTGGGAGTATGATGGATACCAACTGTGGCAGTAGAGATGGACACATGACACACGTATTGTAATCCAAAGCCATAAAGAAAACAGAAGGAGAATAAGAGAGAAGAGAACAATGAAGATCCTTCCCTTTTCTTTGTGCCTTTGGATTACAATACGCGTGTCATGTGTCCATTGCCACTTCAACAACCAACCGTGTGTGCATATGGGAAGTAATGTAAGATGTACCCTTGCCCACATCAGGAGAAACGTGGCTGGTGGAGGGAGATGCTTATCTGCCTCTGCCTCACACAGGCTGGGCATTACCTGGAATACTGTATCCAGTTTTGGGCTGTCCTTGTGCAAGAAGGATGTTGAAAAGTTAGACATGATCCAGTAGAGGACCCGCAAGAAGCAAAGGACCTCTTGTACTTGACCTAAGATGAGAGGTCGAGGGGACTGAATTGTTTAGGCTGGCAGAGAGGGAACTGAGAGGGGAAGAAGTAGTATCCTACAAGTAGGGAGAGAACTCTTCTTTATAATACCAGATGGTTAAAGAAGAGACACTAACTTGAAATGTTTTCGCTAGGAGGTGCTGGTTATGCAGAGAGGCCGTGGAATTTTCATTTGTGGAGGTTTTAAAAACTTGGCTTGTTCTGGTGTTGTTGGTGTGTCTGCCTGAGAAGGATGTTTAGGTGAAGGCCCTTCCCTGGGCCTCTGTGGCTTCATTTTAACTCACAGTTATTTAATGTCTGAGAGTGTTTTCTTGTGTGGAGCTGTGGGTTCTGCTTTGTTCATTTAAAAGGCCTCACATCAACTAGCAAAACTAAGCACTTCTGTCATAACAAAGCTTAGGGAGAAACTTATCTGTAAACTGACAGAATTGTCTGAGAAAATCTAGTCTGTGGAGAAAACATTACAAAGTTTACTTGTGGGTACTAGACATTCTACTTCTTTCCCCTAAATGCTGTAGATCACATTAATGCCAGCATCATCGTACTTGTTTGCTTCTTTTGATAAGCTTTCTTCCTGATTTCGTCATTTTTAGGGATGAAAAGATTCCCCCATGTTAAAACTTTACTACTTGAATATGTGGCTAAAATGTTGAAAGATTTAATTGTAAAGAATGCTAGGAAAATCTTAAAAATCATAAGGAATTTCTCACTGAAGCTAGTTAAAACTGGTCATTAAAATATTAAAGAAAAAAAAAACAACAAAAACCACAAACCAAAAAAACTTTTTTTCACAAAATCTTTTTTTCCCCTGCTCTATCATACCTCAAACACTGGAACTTTTAGCATTTCCAGCTGCAGATCTTTTAGAACTTCTCTGAAGTTCTAAATTTTAAAGCTTTCTGATGTTTTCTTTTGCTGTGCCAACTGTTGAAAAGCAGTCTTGTCTCATAAACATGCCAGTGCCAGTGAGAGAGAGCTATACTGTTGGTCTCATGGGACCTCACAGCAAAAGGGATGGAAAACTCATCCTTGAGATTCAGCAATTAGAAATGTGCAACCACATGGAATTCTATAGTTCTGGCTGCTTGAAGTGGTTTTACAATATTCTTAACTTTCGATGCAGATACATTAAATCCACCTTGTACAGGTGTGGCAATACCTCACTTTCCTGGAAGGTAATAAAATATCGTGTTAATCAGTGGTCAGTCTCTTTGTGATATGGCAGAACCACACTGTTATGACAAATGGCTTTAAACAAGTTCAGTGCTATAATTATGGAAAAGGTTACATTGTTCTACAATTATCCTTTTAATCAATCTTGCAGGATAATCATCCTGCCGAAAAATCTGTTTCTCAATACCAATTTCATTATCTAGGTGATTCTCATCACTAATCATTAGAGTGTGATTCACTACATTCTTAACAACTCCTGTTTTAACTTTAAATGGGTGATTAGACTCAATATACAGGATATTACCTGCACTATCGTCTTTATAATACATTCTCCTTCCCAACTGTCAGGCCATCTCTCCACTAATAAATGTAAAAAAGCATTTCTTATTAACATCCCTTTCCATAGTAAATCATATTCAAATGAACATTACTAATGAAAGAGAACAAGGGAGAAGAGCTCTTTCCCTGATGTTCCATCTTTCCAAACAGTGCATGGGAAAATGTGGGGCGAGACTGGGAACCTCCAGGCTGTTCAGGAAGGTCGACGTATCTGAAGTAAGGAGTAGGAGGCAGTAGCTACTCTTTACTTTTGCATTTCTACAGGTTCCTTAGACACTCCACCACAGAAACAAGAAAAGTTCTTACATAGAAATAGGACTGCATTTTCTTCAGACGTGAGAGTTGGCAAAACATTAAGAGCTGTCATAAATCCCTGTTTGGGACCTGAAGATTAGGGACTTTGGTTGCATGTGTTACTTATAGCAGTCATTCAATTTCTGGCTTATTTTTGGATGTATGTAAATTGTCTACACTACTGGGCTACCTCTTGACTTAAGAGAGCTTCAATGTCTGTATTAAACTAGAGTAAGAAAATTATTTCTTACTCTTGTAAAGTAATTTAATTTTTTAAAGATCAACTTTAATTTTTTTTTAATACTGAGATCTCTATCATCATAATATGTCAAAAAAATACTTCTTCAGCTAAGCATCTTCAGCAGTTTCCAATGGACTTCAGCTAGTCATGTAGAAATGGACTGCAACTTTTCATTTATGAAAAAACAGATCTTAATTACTTGAGGATATGGGAATTCTTCTAATTTAAAGACAGCATATTGAAAGTAACATAGAAGCAAACATCAGTAAAGAATTTCTGTCGAATGATTTATGGTTAACTGCTTTTCAAGAGCTTCCCTGTGAAATGTAACTAAGATTGGTTTGTTTATTATATTGCTTAATTGTGAATTTCCAATGTCCTGGTGAACTCCCCACTTCTGACTCTTTCATGCAGACAGAAGTTCAGTCCTATCCAAAGCCTGTTTAACTCTGACCGTGACAAGGCCCCTGTTGTGAGGGTAAACTGACTTTGGAGATGATTGCTTCTTGACACTCTGCCTGCCACTTCTGTGTGTAGATTTATGTACTATACATTTTCATTGAGCATTTAACCCTGAATCTTTATACGAGCCTACCATAAAGCACATGCCTATCATCCAGGAAATGCTTGGCAATGCTTTTCCTAGACAGAAATTATTGTAACATGAAGAAAAATTAACTGTACTGAATTTCTAATATCCTGGGAAATAGTCTCTGCCAGCTGTAAAAAGAAGTTTAATTAATATGCAGTTATTAATTTTCTTATTCACTTGAAATTATTCATTAGTATGTTTGCAATAATGTTTTACTGGGTTTTTTGGGGTTTTTTTTTGCTACCATCATGGTGATCTATACAATGAAAACATGAAAAATAATAAAGCCTAAGTGATGTGTAGTCAAGCAAGTCTTACAGACGTCGATTGCAAATATGCTTTCTACCTGTAAGAATAAACAATGAGTGTATGTTTTCATTTAAAGCTGGACTCTGCTCAGTTGCTACTAACACAGACAAAGGTTTGTGGAGAGAGAAAAAAAATGCTCTGTCACAATGACTTATACAAGCTTAAGCAGCAGACTTCCTAAACCGAGACTTATCACTTCAGGGTTATTTCCATGTGACCTGTGGAGGATGCCCATGAATAGCAGGAGAAGACATGCAGTTTTCTCTGCTGTAGGGCTCAGCCTCTCAGTGCAAGACTAGAAGGCAGTCCTGGGTGTTGTGAAGTAATCATTAAGTTACACGCTTGTCATTTCTTGTACATTCACTCAGAACTAATGCACATCACTTTTTCCAATTATAATCATTCCACCATTTAACAAGCACAAAAGGCCTTAGATTCCAATTTGCCACTGATGCTTCACTCTCACTTGCTTATTTCTTGGCATTTAGGTCAGGCTAGGTTGTGCACAGCTCCAATAATGGGGTATATTCACCCTTCATACTGCAAACGTACAAATGATGAAGGCTAGAACAGCTGGTCTCACAATGTGAGAGCAGATCATTTCCACTGGTATGGTAATTTCTCTATTCATAGTTTTCCTTTCAGTTATTGCAAATACATTTTATCTTTTTGAGTTGCTTATTGCCAAAGCCAAGCAGAAAGCACACAATGATACAGAAGATGCAGTCCTCTCCACACTTCCTTGCTGGCTAAATCAAAGCTGCTCTAGAAAGCATGTCACATTTCATTTAGCTTTCCAAACCTTTCCACAGCTAAAAACAAACACCAGCCCCTCCCCCCTCAAAAATAAAACAAAAACAAGCCAAAAAACCCCACTACAAAAGCAAAACACCAAATCACAGCTGCTGAAATCCCTGGTCTTTAATCTTAGTTAGCCTCTCACTAATGACCAGAAATGGAATGTTAATAAACAAGCTTTGGCTACGTATTACCCAAGAATTAAGAGTATAACACAGCATCTAAAATGCTTTACTCTCCTTGTTGCTGAAAATTGCCTATTTATGCTTGAGTGCCTTACAAGTTTTGAGATTTTGAGCTCAGATCTGCTTATGACAGTATTCAGTAGGAAGTGGAAGAAAGTCTATCTGCTCTTCTTTTTACTCTAGTGCAGTCCTGCCCTTGCCTCCCCTGTGTGGAGGCGTCAGAGGAGATCAGTGCAGATTTGCTGTTGGTGGAGTAGCCAGTCTTGGAGCAGTGATCAACCAGGACTTGAAGCTGCTGTTTTTGAGGAGTGGTGTCTGCCTGCCCATTCACAAATTTTAGGGGGAGGGAGGCAGTGCAAAAAACGTTGACTCTTGAAGGTAGGTTGTCACTGACAGACCTCCCTGTCCAGTGCCAGGAAGGGATGTGTGGTCCCAGTTTTGTCCTATATTAAAAAGAACATTTTCATATATCACTTATTCACTTATTATAATCACATATCCATGATGAATGAAAGTACTGAAAAAAAGTGAATAACACACAGCCAAAATGAAACCTTTCAGCAGCGAAGTACTGTTGCTGTCTCTGCTCTAGTATGTGTCAGGATATGAACCAGTTTTGTGACATTTCAACATTTTCTATAAGTCAGCTGGTTTAGCCTTTGGCCATGGTGTTAGCAGTGGCATCAGAACAGGTATGATCATCACTCAAATCTGGCAGCAGTTGTGCAGAATGCTAAATTATTAGAAATTTGGGGTTTTCTTCATCACATCTGGATGATGCAGCAGAATTTCTAAATGACCTAGAAGCTGCATGTTTTGTCTTTCCTGCATAACATGACAAGTGTTTTCAGAAAGACCAGTAGCTACTCTTTGGGCCTGTTCAACAGAAAATAAAAATAATATATATTATTAAATGAAATCTAACATTATCCCTTTAAATATCAAAAGGAAAAAGTACCAAATTAAATTTTTTGTGTAGCTACACTTAATGATACTACACTAATTTTTCTCCAATAAAATTATAAAGTTTCTGTAATTGTTATTCTGGAACAAGTAATAGAGAAAGGAACAGGTGCTGCTTGAAAACTGTGTGACTCAGATGCACATGACATTCTCCTCTGAAACTCCCTCTCTCAGGTCCTTGTTTTCACAATGTCTTAGTAAAATCTCATAAATGAAGATGTTTCTCTACTAGGGAAGACATTTAATGACTTGCACACTTTAAAGTAAATAATGTATCTCTCAGCTTAATTAGTAGTTCTCATATTTATTTATATTCTGCTTCAAAAGATCCTTTCACAATTTTCTTTCTCAGATCTAAAAGCCTCTGAGAAAATACTTGCATGAGCTATACAGTGCACAAACTTTTCTCTCGAACTTAATTTTGAGACATAATTGAGTTGTTATCCACACAGTATTTTTCTCCCTGATTGCAAGAAATGCCAGCCTGTCTCTGTAGATAATAAATGATGGAGATGCAAACTCTGTAATGGAATTTCCCATGTACCTCACAGAGCCTGAAAGACGAGAATCCTCTAGATAATACGTGATGGCTTCGCGTGCAGTGCTGCTCACTCCCCTAAGCTTTGCCCACTATCAAATATAAGACCACACAAGTATGATTTTTTTTTTCCTGTTTGAATTCAACTTGCAAATCACGGTAAGACAATTTAAAGAAATACTACAAAAAGGGCAGGATTTGGGTCTGTCCCCCAGAAAACAGGGAGTAGATAAAATCATGTTTTATTTAATTCTAACATAGAGCTGAAGTAGTTCTATAATAGTTAATTCCCAATCTGTTTTGCTATTGTCAGTTATACTATTCTGGTAAAGAGGAAGCCTAGGGGCTGTGATAAATGTACTAAAGTTTTTGGACAAACAGGATGCCCTATCACTGAAATCGGTAAGAAGAATTTCACTTTTTGCGATGAAAATTAGATTTAGTTAAATAACAAGAATTTGGCCCATGTATAAAGTCTATGTATTTGGGGTATACAGTGATACATTACAGTTTATATTTAATTAAGTGAAATGTTCTATGTCTCTAATCCAGACAGATCATTGCATGTCCTCCTAGAATTAAGAAAATATCTAGAGGATATTTCATTTTGATAAAAGGTCAAAACCTTAATTTTAGGTATTGTGACAATGTATTCAAGCATCCTGTTCTGCTGGATACTGATTCACTACTGTTTCTGAAGACAAAAGTGTTTTGTACTTTTTTACCAACATCACTTTTCACAGAGGCCTTTCTTTCGAGATTCCCATCATGTATTAATTTGGTCTGGTGCAATTCTTTTATTGAGTTAACTGTGAACAGAACAGAATACTTTTATCTAAGATCACAGACGTACTTCGTTTCTAATGTTTCTTAGCACTTAGTAATGAACAAACTGATTCAGATAAAAGTCTCCACCAGTAATACTTACAGAGACTTAAACAAGAACATGAATTTTGAAAAGTCTGACAAGTTTTTAAAATGTTCATACATCTCCAGCAGGGAGTCAAGAATCAAAATTCTAAAATACAGTAATTGAAGCAAAGTAATACCATATCTTTGCCAAAACCACTTATGCAGAGGGAATTGTTTTCCTGTGAAATGGCTTAAATGAGGGTTCTAATTCTTCAGATGCACAAAGAAGAAATTTTTCACATGCTGATTAATCCAATTGCATGCAGTCTGACCACTTATTTGCTGTTTGTGAAGTCTGAATCTGGAAGTTTGTAGATTTTCTAGTTACTCTGATGCATTATCAAAAATAGTACTTGTACAGTTTTGATATAATTGGTATCTATTTTTTTGCTTCCATTTAGACTTTCTAGTCAGATTCACCATGCAGTAACAGAACTATTGATCTGAAGAAAAACCCACAAGTCTTGTTGATTTACCATATTTTTATACTTTTAGTGTATATGTGCACACTAACTTATGCTTTAGCTTGCATGATTTTAAGCAGTTTCTTTTTATTTTTCCCTGATCAAGCTTAAGCAAGGCAATCCCGTAGTGTTCTTAGTCCTCCCTTACAATTCCTGACTGGTTGCAATGTGGTATTGGCAGCCTCTTTTTTTGGTTGATATTAATAATTGACTAAATTTTGCCTAACATTTAGATGACTTAAAATGCTATTTTACACTGTGGAATAATAAGTATTTCTTTAAATTCCTCTTCTCATGATTGTTCCTGGCAGTTAGCAGTTTCTCACAGTAGTGTTGGATAGAGTTGTTTAGCTCCATCTGCATTCTGGTATGCTGGGTGGGGAACTTTCAGAAAATCGTGTAGCCCTTTCCAGTATGTTATTGTTCTTTGTTGTGTTTCTCCCAGTCATTGTTTTGGGTGAGGTGGAATGTAGAACATAATCCTTTCTCAGAGAGTGCTAGGGAAACAGAGAGGGTAAAAACCCCAGCAAAGCTTTCTGGAGTTGCTGTTGCTTTTGGAAGCGAGAGACTGCCTTTCCCAGAGTAAAGAGGTGGAGGCAGGCCCTGCAAGAGGTTCATTTACTTTAAGCAGCCAGTCAACTGGATTCTCCACTGAACTCCAACTTCAAATCTGGAAAGCTCTTCTAATCATTTGTTGAGATGCCAGTTTCTTGGATGAATGCCTACAGCCATATGGCATTGAATTAACACAGATTTTCATTGAATTAACACAGATTTTCGAATTTCGTATGTTCTTATATCCAGCACTATTAGCAAAGTGGAAAGCACATGTATTTAACATACAAACTAATTTAAGTATTTATAAATTTCAGCAGTGAATGCTGATTCTTAAACAAAACAAGCAGTGTTTGCTTTTATCACTGTAATTTCCCTGATGTGTCTATGGTCATGTCATAGAAGAAAACGATCTCAGTGGTGCTCTGTTACTTATTTAGATCAGGCTTGGGGAGCCCTAATCTGCTTGATGTAGGAGCAATATCAGCTGTGGGGTTTCAGTCAGTTGGGCCATGAAACTCCCCAAGGACAGAGATTCCACAACTTCTCGGTGAAATCTGCTCCAGTCCCTAACCATCCTTTTAAGGATTTTTATTTTCATTTCTTGTCTTCTGATTTAATCAGTGACACTTGATTCTCCTTCTCCTGCATCACCTCAGAGAGGAGCCTTGCTCTAGAACAAGGTAATCTTCTCTCTTCCACAGGGAGCTGCTGTGAGGTCCCCCCAAAGCCCCCTCCTCTCTGGGCTGAACAAGGCTTGGCCCTTCCTCAGAGGTTATGTGCTCCCTGCTTGTGTTGGTGGCCTCTGCTGGGGTCCATAAAATTCATCATCAAAGATATTGGTGACAGTGGAGAGCCAGAGCTGAGTGGATTGCTCTGGTGTGCCCTAACAAGTACCCAGGCAAGTGGAGGAATTGCTGTCCTCCACCTACCAGTTGAGCTCTTGATGGCAACAGTCCAGGGTGCTGCTTGCTTAGGAAAAGAGAGTTTCAGCTCGTTGATGCTGCCAAGGCTCTTATTTAAGACTGGTGTTTCAGGTCCCTGATTTAGCTATGTGATTTGTTTGGGTGAAGTAGCTGGACATTTCAAAGGATCTGTTGATGTAAGTGCAGTTTTTTTCCATGACCTTCAGTGATTTTTAAATCTCATTCATAATCTCTTTTTGGCATGAATTCCTGTTTATATTATCTGACCCCTTATTTATGTGGTCCATCAGATACATCAGTGCTTAAAAAAACCCTGTACTTTTCTTAAATGTATAATGTTACATCAGCTACTCTACCTGTTTCATGTGATCAAATATGGTTTTTACCACGGTTTTTATTTTTGGTAACATATATATTTGTTCTGTATTGTGACGTCAGTTTAAAGGTGTCAGTTCCCTTGAGGAATGAGCAATTATATGTAGGTAACTCACATTTACTTGCTACTTCTATGACAGGAATCTAGCAGCAAATCTTTGGTCACTGGCACATGATCTTTTGTTTCCTAACAAATTGTGTCTCTGTGCTGCACTGTGCCTTTACAGTTTTAAATAAGATCCTAACATCCGTGCCATTGTTGTATTTTCACGGGAAATTCTTTTTCTTAATTTAAAGACACTGTTTTTCATCAAATGACAGGCATTCCTTATGTCTCTCCATTTTAACCAAGGTACTAAAGGCTATTTCAATTTGACTACAGCAGTGTTCTGCCAAATGGCTGCTCTAAGTTATATTGTGCACATTACCCACCAGAAAGCACGACTTGATAAGAGTGCATTGTCAACTGCACCACACATCGATATGGAGGTTATTTGATTTGAAATTGGATTCTAGCCTTCCTTGATGTCTTGTATAAATGGAGACACCTGTTGAGGAAATTCTCATGAAGTTTATGAAGAATGGGGTGTGCTATTTCTTTTTTTTTTTTCCTTTAGAGTTTGGCTTTTACTTCTTAAAATATCAGTTCCGGGTCTGATAAATATTCAGACATAAAGTATAAGGTTTTTTTAAAAATAGAAAGAAAACTTGCAAAAATTATTCATTGAGTGGATTTCTACTCTGATATGAGTCAGGTGTAGGTTGCACACTTTTGTAGCAGGGTGTCTTTTTGACCCTTCTTTAAACATTTAAGACTTAGTTCAGTAGTTCATCCAATTGATGAGACATGTTTCTTAAGTACAGTGCCTTCAAAGTACTCTAAATATATAATATTCTCTGAGAGACATGTCAGTCATTGTCAAGATGAAAATAGCTTAAATGCTAAGTTTCTTGTAAACTGTGTCCTTGTCTTAGAGGCCTATTCATAAAGCAGTGATTTACTGTATCTGTGACACTTAAAAATGCTTGAAAAATAGATGGATGTACACAATTTCATTACAGGGCAGATGGAACTGGAGATATTGTGGTGGGGTTGGGGGAAGAACTTGCTGTGCAACTTGCATGCATATAGCCAGCATGTGCATGGCCCTAAGGGCAGCACACAGAACTTCACAGAAAACATATTAAATGGGCATAGGGGAAGCATCCTTTGACCTACATAAAAGAGCCTTTGTGTAGATCTCATGAGCAAAAGTTCGTATTTTCAAACAGATAAAGATGTGCTGCTTCTTTGGAATCAAAGGTAGATTGGCAACACTTTTCAGGAAATGGCAAAATCATTGTAAGTTGTGTTTGGTATTCACTGTATTGGTATTCATCATTGTGAAAGGTTTTGGCATCAAGGAGGTTGTAATATATGATCCCACATGAATCCTGTCATAATTTACTATTAATTGATGTTCTGCTGTTGTAAAGTGCTGCTACTGACTTAAAAGGAAGCAGAATGAAGAAGGAAAACAGTGCCCTGACAAGCCATTTGCAGCCTGGCTGTGTGATGGATTCAGGGATAACTGTAACGTGATTAGCTCAAGACTCTAAATTTGCCAAGGAGTGGGGAGCACTATGCAGGCAGGGCATGGGATGTACAGTGCAAAACTTGGCAAGTGGGCTAAAATTAACGGTATCATTCAGAGCATTTATAAAGTTCTTTTGTGAGTTATTGTATCACATCCATCCTTTGATAATGAAATGAAATTTGGCTTTTGGAAAGCATTCTGTACAGATAAGGTGTTGTGAACTATGCCAAGTAGGTTGATCTGAACCTGAAAAAACCTGTATTTATTCTGAGGATTAGAAAGTTCTCACCAATAAAAAGCACCTCTTGGACTTGTTAAGAGCAACAGAAGCCCCTTAATATTGAGAAACAGAATATTTTACTGTGCAGTCCTAAATGTATTATAAAGTTTTTGTTTTGCTAGAAAATCAGAGTTGGTAGGACATGAAAAAAATATTTACACACAAGCACTTTCCATGTGTCTGTGATTGAAGAAATCTCAATCTCTATTGTACTACTGTATTAAAGTGCATTCATTAAGTATGTAAGAATAGCAGAAATTACACTTCAGTTTTATCTAAAATGTTTCCCTGCTGTGCAACCTTTTTTCTGTGCTGGCTGAATTGTTTTATATCCTAAAAAAATGTAAAACTTTGGAGTTAGTGGTTCCATGTTAACTAGATGGAAATAATTCTTGAGGGGAGAAGCTTGTTAAAAGATTTTTCACAATGGTATAAAACAATACAATAGGCAATTGCCCACTCATGTATTTCACTTACTCTGCTAACTATCAAGAATTTTTTACTGTTGAGAGTTTTTTCCTGATTTGCACATACCTGTTTGAAAAATTCATGTACTTCCCTCTAAGTCATCTGCCTCCTATTATTATCATTTTATAACAGTAGCACGTGTAGGCCATGGACTCTTTGAGTGTTAAGCACTTTACAAATGTATAACAAAGACAATCGCTGCACAGGAAAACCTGCGGTGTAAGTAAAAGGTTTCCGCTTGTACACAAAGGATGGATGAAACAAGGAAAACACGAGGGAACAATGAGACAGTACTCGTTTATGAACAGCAGTGGTCAAGGCAATGCAGCTGCAATGCAGGTATTATGGCATGAGAGAGTGTTAGGATGGGAAACTGGAGGGGGACTTAATCCTTTCGGAAAATCCCAAAGAACCGCCCCACCTCTGCCACTTTTCTTGGTGTAGGTTGTTTTACACTGGTTTAATACACATCACCAGAGAGACCTAGGGATGGACTCCCAGTCCAACAGCAGCCCCCAGCATAGTTATCCCTTGAGCAGTGCCCAGAGGAGCTGGGTTTTCACCCCGCCTGCAGGGCAGGGCTTGCAGGCAGACCCAGAGGAGAGGAGGGCACCTCACCCTGCTTTGTGCCCTCTCCCCACCACTTCCCATCTGACTACGCCTAGCTCTTTCTGCCTTCTTGTTTCTACCTTTGCATCTCTCAGAACTGCAGAGGTGATTTTAAATGGAAGAAAAGTATGGACAATGACGAGAATGTGGATATAGATTTTGTTGTTTTCAGTTGTACATTGGCTTCTTGGATGACTAAGGAACACACAGTGTTGACACCAGATGTTTTATATTCTACTGCTGCTAAGTTGTCCAATGGTTAAATAAAGCAAGCCAGGTTTGCAAAGAGGCCAGCAGACACATGATGGTGGCAGCAAAACTGTCCCCTGCTTGAGCTTTGGATGCAGTTGCAGAACAGGTGTGATCTGGGAGACAGCCAGCTCTGTAAGGGAAGCTGTGACCAATGTCTCCCTTGTTGTGATCTCGCCTTTTTCATTTCTAGTGTCATGTATTATATGGCAGTGGGCTATTCAGCGCGGGAGATGAGACTTCAGTGAGCTATAATGCACACAAAAAAGTGTGACAAATTGCAATGACAAGGCTGCATTTGTACTATGAGGTACAGTCAGTTGTGATATGATGTAGTGGAATGAAATAATCCCCTCTTGGACAATGCTGGCTGTGGTATATTGCAGGCTGCCAAGAGTCAGTGCTACAAATACAGCTCACCATCAGGGAATTATTTCACACAAAATCTCAACTCCCCTCTAATGAATGCACATGTAATAAGATAATAGTGCTGATGATGCATCAGGAGTCTGTACAAACAGCTTCAGATCCAGTCTGGATCTGAAAAGATTTGAAATCTATTCCCATGTTGAATTTGTACTCCCAAATACCCCAGTGCCATGAAACAGATATACTGGCTGGTTTGGGCTATGTGAATAGGCAGTAGTATCTGGCTTTTGCTGCTCTGGCTATAGCCTGCTTAAATAATTTCTTTTTGTACTGTTGTGGAGCTCGCTAGAAAGATGTAAGCTCCTCCTGTATTGCATTGCAAAACTAAAATAAGTTCATGTCAGAATTGAACTCTGCTGTGTGAACAGTGTCTATCTAAACATGTTGAGAATTTCTGAAGATGAAGTGAATTTCAGTTTACGTGCCTTTGTCTTACTACCAAGATTTTAAGGACTTTCACAGTTGCTTAAGAGTCCTGGAAAATCTTCCATTAGTCTCTCTCTTTTATTCTTTCCCTTTTCTCATACTCCTCTTTTTTCTTTTCCTTTTCTTTTGTGGGAAGGACTCCTTGGTGAATTAAAAAGTTTACACTTACATTGAAAAAAAATTGATGGAAATAATAATTCTTCTAAATTCTTCTATGACTAAAATATCTGTTTTAGCCTTGATTGCTATTTAAAACTATGTACATACCTGGAAACAAACAAACAAACCAGACTTAAAAAGGAAGCAGTCTATCTTTCACTGAGTTTTGTTCAAAACTTAAATTCAGTGGAGAAAAATACGAAAGGTAGTTATATAAATGATATTATTTCTGTTAAGGTTTTTCTCTTACTATGTTTTCTTTGTTGACGAAACAATGAAGTATTTAGATATAAATATGGCGATTATGCCTTTCATTCTCTAGGAAGCTGAAGAAAACTCAAGTGACACCTTGCTGGTAGTTTTCTAGACTAAGTAGCTCAGATTCACTAAGTTTACCTTCAGGAACTCACTGAATGGCCTCTGACTTACTAGAAAGATGTATGTAGCTGAAAACAGAATATGTAGGATTTTTTTGTGTGTGTTAAAAAACACTTTCTATTTCACTTTATAATATTGAAATTGTATCTTACTATCTAATGGTATCTAACTTGCTCAAATAAAAGATACATCTGAATATACACATTCTCTTATATTGACATTTAATAATGGAGAAAAGTCCCAGACATGTCCCAGGTTGAAGCTCAAATTATGTAGACTCAAGAGAAAGGAAGTATTTTCTATAGAACTTTTATCTAAATCATCCCCCTGAAGATTAAAATACCATCATAACATTTAAAGGAAAGTTTGAGAAGGCCTTAAAGCTGAAGCGATCACCGTCATCTCCACCCTCTCTCCTCACTTCCCCCCTACTTCTCTGCATTCTTCTTTCACTGTGAAGGGCCTGTAGGTATGGTTTGGTTTGGTGCTTTTGTTTGGTTTTTATTGGTTTTTTTAACAGTGTTGTAGTATTTTTGAAACTGGTTTTAAAGAAGACATTTCTTTGGTTCAATCGCAGTTTTTAACAACAACTGCTAAACTCTTTGTAGCAGGGCTCCACTGGTGTAGAACTAAAATCTGGAAGTAATCAGCAGCCACTGAACATCAGAAATTCTTCAAAAAACATTTAAACACAGCTGGAGTCTGCTAGTAGTCGGGATAGGATTCAGGTACCTAATCCCTTGAGGTTAGTTGTCATCCCCCATCTTCCTTGTCTTATATGTGGAACTAAAAAGCCCCAGGGTGTTGATGGTTGTAAAGAAGCTGCGGCATCGCACCCCCGCTGGCAGCAATAAATAAAACCTCTGCTGCCATTGTCAGCTGTGCCTCCCGCCCCGCTCCGGGTGGGTACCGGGGCTGGGCAGAGGGGGAGCGATACCTGTTTAGCCATGGAAACAAACCCGATAAATAGCAGCAATCGCTGCTGAAAAGCCGGCCGGTTTTGACACCCATGCTTGACCTGTAATACAGGCGAGTCTGCCTGAGAAGTAAACAAAATTGTAACTTCACTTCAGAGAAATATTGGTGTAATTATGTTAGAGATTACACGACTCTGAGAGTGTCTTTGGATCCTGCTTTACAACTTTTTTTTTTTTTTTTTTTTTTTTTTTTGTTTCTCTTTTTTTTTTTTTTTTTTTTTTTTTGTCTGGATTGCCTCTGATTTCCTTGTTATATCTAGTTAATCTGGATTCGTTCTCTGGTTTGGATTATCTCATCTGCTCATGCACTTCATGAGTAACAAATTAAGGACATCCATCATTTTGCTTGGAAATGAACTTGTGCTTTTGCTAAATACAGAAACAAACAAAAGTGCCTCCCTCTCAGCATCGCGAGCAGAAATGTTTTCTCTCTCACCTCCTATACAAGCAAACAGTGCTGTGTGTTTAGGTGAACCGAGAGACTGGAGCGTGGCTGGGAAGTGGCAAGGCAGGCTTTGAGCTGGGCTCGCTGTCCCCAGCCTGCAGGGATGTGCAGGTGCTGGGCACTGGCCTGGAGGAGAGGAGAGCACCGATTTTCAATGGTCTCTTACACCTCACATTAATGCTCTCATCTATTTCTGTTCTACAAGAAGTCTTTGAAGAGGAAAAGGTGAAGGCAAGTTGCTTTGGGGATCAAACTTTATACTATAATGCAGACCTTAGCTAAAAAATAATTGCACTCAATTAGCAAACAAAGCTTCTTGTATTCTTTAGCCTGGTCCCTTCTCAGCCTTGTAATAATTTTCCTCATATCATTGGGACACATGCGATTAAACCGATTTTTTTTTTTCCAAAATGTAAAACAGTCTAAAAACTTTGTAGTTAGAGTAATTGCAATTTTCCCAATTAATCTGCAAACCAGTGTTTAAACAAGACTTGGGTTCTGCTCTTCCTTTGTAATGATGCTCTGCACAAAAGTAAATTCTACTCACTAGAGAATAGCACTAAAGAGCAGCCTTTTTTCTTTCTTTTTTGGTTTTGTTTTGAATAACGCATACATTTGGCTTGCAGTTTTATATTGTATTTAAGTATTACAAGCCTATATAACTTCTAGAACAGAGTCCAAAATCTCATCAGTGCTATAGACAAGCATTGTAATAGAGTCAAGAATGTGGAAAACCACAAGAAAAGAATTAGTCATCAATGAAATCCAACTTATTCACACTCTTAGCCCTTTGTAGGGCCACAAGACTTGTGATGGATTGATTAACTTATTGTAGAAAATCAAAGTGGCTTTTGGGTGGAGTGGTGTTTTACACCCCTGATTTTCCAGGAAATAGAAAATTTTCTCAAAAATTTTGTCCTAAAAGTTGGAGGCTCTGTCACCAGGTGCTGAGCTAATCATTTTTCAAGTAAGCTTAAAAGAGTGCTATACATTGTTCATATTAATTTGGTTAAATCCCACCAAAATTTGGTATGATCACTAACTGAAGTTTGTGTTGATTTTAATGTTCAATGACATGAAAGGCAAAATTCTACAATTTTCCATGGACTACAGTACAATTTCCCTGTAGTACCTTTGAAGAATGATGTGTACGAACAGATGAGAGAATTAAATCTTTTCCACTGCTTGCCAGTACAGGCAGCATCATAGGCCATTATGTCAGAAATAATTTAAAATCACTTAAACATTTAAAATAGTCCACACAAAATGATCCTAGAATGGAATTATAATGCTTTAAACATTTGATTATGATTACGTTTTATTATTTACATTTCAGTAGCTGAGACTATTTTCTGTTCCTTTCTACATGATATTTGCTTAAAGTAATTATACCAACTGAGAACAGTGGCAGATTGAAATTAAATGTTTGGATTAAATATTTTGTCAGCAAACATGCATCAACTGCTTTACTACTGCTTCTCTTCTTCTCTGCATACTGATTACAAAAAGATTGGCTTTTATCTTGTCATGATTTTAAAAAGCCTAGATAAATGCCATTTGATATTTCAGCTTAAAAGAAAATCTAGAAAGACTCTGGATCTAAATTATAAGGAACATATGAGATGTAAGTGAAAAAAAGACATGATATGTCTATCAGCTCAGTGCCTCACCCTCTCCTCAAACAGGCTACTTTTATTGTATTTCCAATTAATCTGTGTTGCAGTTAGGTTCAAAATATGATTAGCTGACAGCTTCCACATTGCTGCTGATCTAAATATATGAACTTCTCATGGGGCTTTTCAGAGACCTAGAATAGCAGGACACCTACTGCTTTCTAATCCTGAAACATGGGAAAACATTTTGGTGTTGTAATAATAATGAAAAAGTCTGTTATCGCCTATCTAACAGGAATTCTCATTAACCTTAACAAGACTTTCATGTGCAGATAAGTAAATCTAACATGACTTTTCAACAATGGCAGTTTCAGTGCAGAAACTTAGAAACACAACAATTCTTGTGGAATCGGGTAAGATCTAACTCAGCTGGACTCTACAGATGTTTCTCCAAAAACTGTTACATACAATAGAAACTATTTATAATTTCTATAAGACTTTTCTATGATTGAGCTTCACTCTAAAAATATTCACATTAGTAGATAAATGCTATACATATTTTTCTTTCCCCATTTCTTTCTCTACAGAAACAAGGAAGAAAATGTTTATAATGAAAATAGTACTCTTTATGGAGATATATTATCTTATACTTCCTTCTGAAAAAGCTCTGCCTTCTATTTGGGTCCTTGGTAAGCTCTTGTTCTTGTGCCTTCTTGCCTAAGGAACAGACAGGAAAGTAGTAACAGTTTTGTCTCTTCTTGAGGATGAAGGGAGGTGGATACAAAATCTCTAGTCTTTCAAGAAAAGGCAATTTTTACAAGGTAACAGAAGATGATTTCTCTCTGAGGGACCACATTACCCCAGAGATTCGTCCCATTTTGTCTTGCCATATGTTGTGCCAGCTTCTGGAGTATCTCAGCACAGGATTTTCTAGCCTTTCCTGTGATGCATTTAACTTCAACTTCTGTACATAGTAAAGGAGGATATTCTCCTTCGAAGCCATTTCTTAATACTGTTTTACCATTTGAGAAGGATAGGAGGTTTCTGTAATACTTTGTATGTGTTTAAAGGTCTTCAGATATAAACTATACAGCATACTGTTATTATAATCACTAAGCAAGTTAAAAAGATGCCATGATATTGGGAAGGTTAATGGAAAAATCTTAGTAAACAAATGCATTGTTAAGGCTTCTCTAGGGCAAGTTTGAGTAGTGAAGTTTGGAAAGCCATTAGCACAGCTGCACCAACGTATGCTTTAAAAATTCTGCTGGCAACAGTGTGAGTAATACAGCAGCAGAAATGCACCTGACCACATACGGTCATTTCTATTTTCAGTTTAATTGCCTGTTAAGGAGCACTGAGGAATTCCAAATAATCCTAGTGTGTTTCATCAGCCAGCTGTGAAATACGCTATTGCAGCTACATAAAAATAAAGACTTAAAAATAATGCATATATGTGCAAGCAGCTTTCTTTGCCAGCCAGGATGTTAAAGGTGGTTCCATGTCCTGGATGTGACAGAACGTTTGGAAAAGCAGACCCAAGGCGTACTGGGCACGTGACATCTGGTTTCCTATTGAGCTATAAAGAAGAAAATGGCATAATCAAGTGCAGAAACTTTTCAGAGCTGTCAGCTAGCACAAAGCTGCTTCTGGGAAAACAGACTGCGCTATTTACAAATTGTGATATCATCAGGAGCTATTTATATAGTGAAAATAATTTACACTCCAATTACATATTTGTAGATAGTCCAGCCAGAAATGGCCATTGTGTCATCCAAGCTGACCCCCAAACTAGAAATGAGGCTATATCTAGCTTTTTAATGATGAAATATACTTTTCTTGGTGAGGACAACTTTTTAAAATTATTATTTTTATTACAGCATTGAAAGCACCTCTGTTTTCAAAAGCAAAGCACATTCCAAGAGAATCAAAAAAAGGAAGTTATTAATATGTAAAGGGCTTTTCTTGCAATTAATCATGGGCTCATAGGATATTTTAGATCATCACATCTATTGCTTGCCAGAAGAGTAATTTTTTTCCGTTTTTTTTCCAGTCAAATTTAATTTGTGGTAAACCATTGGGTGTGCACTGCTTTACTTGGGAATTGATCTGCACTCTGTCATTCACCTGGAGTTTTCTTCTTTTAGCTTCATTCAATTATTCATAATTATGTACATTCATAAATTAGATTAGGCTGCTAGATTTATTTTCTCTGTCTATAACCTGCTAGCTAGATTTGAGAGGTAGAGATTTCTTGTTTGGGTAAGCAATGGGTGAGTAACTGCTGTAAGGTCTTTATTTTGAATCTGTGGGACAGGACATGCTGCATTTGGAGAAATCAGTTGCAGAGAACAGTTTTTTAATATGTTTAAATTCAAATGGTTCTTCATGCCCAATGCAAATTATCAAGGATAATTAATTGTTGAAAAAACCAATATCGGTGAGCAAGAGGGCACCAGGTGTTTCTGTGTGCTTGGTAACACCTGTAGAGAAAAGGCACACACTTGGCTGAAAATTATTTGGTCTTTCCTTATTACAGGATTGTGATATCTGTAAAAGATTTGATTAACAATGTATTTATCTATTTTTTAAAGTCATATATTAGCAGTGACTTGTGTAATAAAGAGTTTTACTGGAGTTTCTAAACACACTTTCACCTTTTCCAGTCTGTACATCTTGCACAAACAGCGAGTAAATGCAATTAAATTGGCTGTGGGAGAAATTAAAGACTTAAAAAAATATTCTTCTCACAAGAGTGTTGACAGAGTTAGCTATCTTTGCAAACCCTGAGAACTTGGGTGGGTGTAATGTCTAAAGAATGGAAAACAAAAAAATTTGGAATATTTTCTGGACATTTAAAAAGTCCTTATTATATTAGTGAAGATAATTTCTCCCTGTATTTTTAAAAATTATTTTCTGCATGCTCTGTAAACAGCATTGGGGGCTGCCTGATGAAAGTTACCTCTTACTGAAAAAAGTTCTGAATTCAACATATTAGGCTTCCAATTTTTCTTGTAAATCTGTGTGGAAGTTGCTGTCTGCTTTGCAAAAGAAAAATCAATCTCTGGAGTAAAGATATTATATTATATATATATAATATATAAATATATATATTATAGTATATTATATTGTTATAATATATATATTATATTTTCTGTAGCTAGTGAAATCATCAGCCATCATTTGAGCATTGAGGTTCAACAGATACAGTCACGTATGGCAGGGATTCAAGAGAAATGTGCTTGTTGGTGCTAGAGCTGGCTCATTGAGAAATATCATATATGTGTTGTGTAATGGGTACAGCTCATACAGCAGTATAGGAGCTCCCATACATCAGGAGGATGTCAGAAATAAGACAGAAGCTCAGTTGCTCAGTCTTCCTCTCAATGCCAGGTAAAAACCACTACAGATAGGATGAACTCCAGGATGGTTGAACATTGCAGCTGGTTTGAGCAGCAGAACTTTGCTATCAAAATAGTATTGGTGCCTCAGAGAGAAAATAATATCAAGAATATGTAACAATATCTTAGTTTTTAAAGTGCTTTTCCTCAGAAAATATCATGAAGTCTGAAAGAAGAAGTTTCTGAAGTTATCTAGAATTTTTTGGCATTGATGTATTGTTTCTTCCTAGGAATTCCCAAATATCAGCTTTTCACTGTCAGATGTCTTAGCAAGTGAGAGACTTTGTCAATTCTGCTGAAGAGGCAAAACAGAGCCCAGATAACATGAAGATTGCCCTGAGTTCAACTAAACAGCAGCAGCTCTTTGGTCAGTTGAACTTATTGCAAGATTCTCCTTAGTTTTTCTCTCTCCTTTCAGATCTCTTGACTCCTGAAAAATACCTCCTGTCATTTATCATCATTCTGAAGCTCTCCAGTCCCTAGCTTTGATTATAGTACCACAAGTGACTTGACCTAATATGATCTGCAAATGACCAAATTATTTCTACAGAAAGATACCAACATGACCTTATTTCTAGCTATGAATTCTCTACCTATTGCCCTATATTTTCAGTGAATCCCATAATTAGGATGGGTAAATGCAATTTCACTGTTTCCTAAGACTGTACTGAGATGGGAACTAAATCTAGGGCTGATGAAGTTAATGGACTTGCTCTCTGGGCCCCCTAGAGTGCTCTTCATTTTACTTGTTGCCAACAACAACCTTTTAATCACAATCACATCTGCTAGAAGAGTGAATGAGTTGTAAGCTTTCATGGTTGAACCCTTTTTCACTGTATTCCACAGAGACGTAGTTATCCTGCATCTTCATCCCAAATTGTTACTTAAAATTTTGTACCACCTGAGATCTCTTTGGGCCACTGTCTCCTCTATGATACATTACATCCATACTGTGGAAAGAAAAGCATTTAAGGTCTCTTTTTTCTTAAGACAAAAATGTAAAGATCTTGTCTAGATTTTTAGTGTACTTACAGAGCAAAATGATCATCTATTTTACACATTATCAATTACCTGGATTAAATTTTGTTTGTTAGTTTGTTTTTAAGTTGGGATGCTGAAAGATAACTGCATGTTCTTTTAGTCTAGAGCTCCTCAAGATAGTTAGATATCTTATCACACTGTCTCCAACTCCAAAAGGCACATAAATAATCCCACTGGTCAAGAATTCTGAGTGGTTCCTGATGTTAAATAGTAATGTGGAGCTTGTCCAACTTGTGCTACATAGTTTTTTCTATTCTTTTTCTTGGTTTTTTTTTTTCCACTTAGGCATATTTTGGCTTTTCTCTTTTAAAAATGAAAAGCAGTCATATGATTACTTTTGCTGTGCTAATCATGTACACTTTTTCTGTGAAAAGAGAGTTGCATTTTCTGGTTTTTATGGGCAGCAATGATATTCTCATTATAGCTGTAAGTGCCAATATTTTACACTCATAGTCTTTCTGTTATAATTAATTCTACATTAAAAGATTAATAAGATAGTGGAAAATGGTGGCTAATTTTTTCCAGCTGAAACTAAGGAGGGAATATAGATGGACAGAATGTAATTAAAGAGGCTGGAATTTGGCCAAGACGCTGGCATTGTTATTTCTGCTCTTGCAAAAATACCATGGGATCTTTAATGGCCCTGAGTGGCCTCAGTTGTACGTCTCTTTTGAAAGATGGATACTGGTGATCCTCTACTGCCTAGTGAATGCTCTGCTAATGCCTGCCTGGCTGAGAGCTGAGAATAAGAGCAGGATGAAGAGATTCATTAAACAGTGAAAGATCAAAATGAATGAATGGCGAAACTGAGGACCCCTGCCTTCTCTAGGAAGTGTCTTATTGCTGCCTTGAGGAAGAGGTGGTCTGATCCACAACTCATTGAAATCAATGAAAAGAATCTAATTGATTTCAAAGGATTTTGGCTCAAGCCCTAAGTTCCATTTTATCTTGTTCTTTGTTCTCTGACAAGGATTAAAGTAACCAGGAAGTCTTGTATCTGACTATGTCTTCCCAAAATATAAAATGAAATAGTCTCTATCTGTTTAAACAGATTTTTCCATGAGAGCTGCTGCTCAAGGTCAGGAGAAAAGGGTGTAGGCAGGTTCCTGGTCTGGAGCACAGCCTCACCTGGGTTGTGAAATGAATCAGTTTGGTACACTTGGCCCAAGGAAATTAAATAGTCACATATTTGTCTTGGGGGTGTTTCTTTTCAGTCTGAATTAATGGATCTGTGTACAAACAGTTGGCTTTTCCTAATTTTTAAGTGGGCATTCATGAAGGAGTGTATATAATCAGATAAACCTCACACCAGTCATGTTATGAGGAGCTGCACTGACATGCTGGTTCACTGGTGTATTTTTCAAACTACTTTTACAATTCCACCTCCTGTTTGGAATGAACATGAAATAGTCTTACCCCTAGATAATCAAAGTGCTTTCTGCTACCACTAAATCTACCTGGAAATTTCTATTTTATGCACTGTTTTTGGGCAAATAACTGCTTAAAAAATTTAGTTGTCCAAGAATTCATTTATTGGTCTGAACTTGTGTAATGTCTGAAATATTTGGAGAGTAGTGGTTGGACTTCAAATATGTCTGTTTTACAAAGTCAATTTGTTTGATTGATATTTGTGAGCATATTGTGCACAAACTGCGTAACTACTGTCTTGATGTGAGAGTAGCAATATCTGTACATCATCTGAATTTGTCTGATGAGTTGCACAGCTACCAGAGGGAAATCTCATCTGTTAATCCTTGCAGAAATCTGAAATGCAAAAGAAGTTCATGTTAGAGTCCTACGAATGGCCCTGAACCATGTGTACAGTGTTGTTGAAAATATGTAGGCAATCAACTTTAATGAGGCAAAGTTCATACTCAAGCTACACTTACATATGTTGAAATAGAATAGGAGGAGATATCTACCATTGTCCTACCATTTTCTTGCCCTCTAAAAAGCACTAAAAGTATTTAAAATCAAATATTTTACCTAATCTTGTATTCCAGGGTCTTTCCTATGAGTCCTTCCTTTGTATAACGTGTTCTCTCTTTCATTAGCAGGGGGATGCAGTTAACAGTGTAAGAGTTGGGGGGACTCTCTCTTACAAGGCCTCTTTTATGTAAAAATTCTTCTGAGAATGTAATGACCTGGGGGTTTTGGTTTTGCTTCTTCTTACATGCAGCTTTTCCCTTGTTTTGGTATTTTAGTGATTGCAGAGAAGTGACTCTTGAAGTTATGGTATCAGACTGATAATGAACTGACATTCAGGGGGGAAAAACCCTCATAAATGCTTATTTCATTCTCCCAAAATTCTGTTGGTGTGTTTTTAATTCCTTTCTTGTTGTTTCTTGCTTCCTCGTAATTAGACTAATGGAAGTTTTAGTTATTAACAGCACTTTGCTCACCTTTGCAGAGGGACAGAAATGGCTAAGAAACACTTCCCCCTCACTATTAGTCTGGGAGGTGGACAGAAACGGGCATTCACACAATCTTTTCTTCTTGTATTAACCTTTCTATCCTTGAGGACCATCACCTTTTCTTTGTGTGTGCAATCGTTTTTTTTCTGTTACTTTTGTAAGTAGTCATGAAATCTGAATACAAGTCATTTTGGTGTGGGTATTGATATCAAGAGGAAGCTTGAAAATAAAGTGGTGATGTTTTGATGCTTCTGCCAGAGCTGCTACCCCCCATATAGTTTATTTTCCCAGAGAGCTGTGAAAGGTTGCTGCAGTTGAATGCCTAGAAATGTTTTTCAAGGTGAAAGGGACCAAACTATTGCTGCAAACCAAATGCTTCAGCTCTGGCCCAGATGCCACGGTCTTACCAAAGCATCTTGACTGGATGTGAGATCTCAGTCTCAGTGTTACACTGTATAGACAGCTCAGCTTCCCTTTGTTTCCAAACCACAGCCATCTACTGTTTATCTAAAGGAGAGTCTCTGTTGGCTGATTGTAGTCATTCACTCAGTTTAGGACATGGATAAAACACTGACCAGCCTTTAACAAATCAGAAGCTGTTTACTTACTCCATTTGCAGTTTTAACACTCTTACCTTACCGTGGATGAGGAGAATCACATTCCCTCACATCTCCTACACCTGCAGGCTGTGCACCATCAGCATCCAGACCACTGCTCTTGTTTGGTGTCACACAGACTTGCCAAAAGCCAGGCAGTGACTCGGGCCTTTGTCAGAGCGTGGTGCTGTCCCCGTGCCTGTTGGGCACTGCCATAAAAGCGAGCTGTCAGTCCCGTGTGTTTACAGACAGATGGGTCAGCAGCAGAAGCAATTATTGCCAATGTGACCTGACCAGTGCGGAGCTGGAGAGATTTTGCACATTTATAAATGACCGTCTTCATCAGACATCCAGCCAAGGATGTATTACCAAGCTAGTTGCCTGAAAGCCTTTTGTGGTAAATCAAAGAATTAGAGTTGATGTTATTTAGACCTTTCCTCACCACTGCACGGAGCTTTCACAGTTTCTGGAAAGCTCACATACCCAAAGCTGACTATATGCTATGGACTTCACATATTGTTTTTCTGTTCATAGGATGGCTTACCAATAATGAAGAAAGAACCAGGGCACATATTATAAATATACTTCTCAAATGAAACATTTTATCTTTATTCCCTAATATTTCTCATAAGGATACCATCAGGTCTCTCTATCAGCTTCTTTAGTGTTTTTTCATTATAAAGAGCCATCTCCCCCTGTAAGCCATTATCTAAAACAGAGCTTACAGTTATGATTTTCACACAGGGATGCTATTTAATGTCTGATATTCTTCATGACCATTTCTTCACTTTATCTCATTTTAGAATAATGATAAAGGGAGTTTTGCTTCCCTGCTGCTCACTATGCCCTTCTCTGAGCTTGCTTTCCTCAGCCTTTAAAAAAGTAAAACTCCAAAACCCTGTTTGAAACAAGGTGTGCTTAATTCTTGGATCTGTCAGAAATGCTCTGTTACAGAATCAATAGATGTGCAAAATTTTCCATGTTTCATTTACACCCTGGCTCTGACCAGGGTATAATTGGGTTCTGTGCACAATTTAGAGTAAACTCAGAGCTCTTCAATGTAAAGTGCAGCTGTGGAGTCCTGAAAGAAGGTTTTTGAGTACCTGTTAAGGCCATATATCCCCAACTCTCTTCCAGAATAGTAAGTATCCTAAGATAGGATTTCAGTAACTTGTCTCTACTGGAAGTTGCAACATGATTATTTAAACTTCATTCTGTCTTTTACTACAGCTGCAGAAGTATGGAGACAGTATAATGGGAAGCAGGGAGAGTATAGTAGTCTGTATACTTCTTTATAGCCTATATATGGTGTTTCTAAACTATATTTTTACCCTTACTATTTATAGAGGTTTTTATTTATTTCTTTATTAAGACATAATTTTTTTTTCTGAAGAGACTGCCTATTCTGTCACCTCATCTTGTCCAAATTTACAAAACATTTGGAGAGTAATCATGACAAATCCTAGAGACTTCAAGAGGAGGTTCTTTGGTGTTAGAATGTGCTTCTACCAGTCATCTATCAAAGTCTGGGTCTGGTCACCTTGTGTATCATAGGGCAACATGCACATTTATGGGTTCTTAGTGTTTGTCAGGTAGCTGAGTTTTCAGTACAGGACAGAGTTATGTCTGTGTCCCACCTTCTCCTCCTTCTAAAGTGATATTTTAAAATTACAAACCATATAAAACCTTCCAGACACTGAGATCATGTTAGCTTAAGATAAGATGGCAAAAGAAATTCTTAATCAATGCTATTATACATAAACCAGTTGCTCATGGTCCTGCATCTCCTTCTGCATCTTGGAAACAGGAAAGATGTGCCCTGAATATCTTTCATGCCCTTTCAGGTTTATTTTCATTTCCTTCTGCAATCCTTTTGAGAAAAAAAAGAAGAGGAAAGGCAGAGGAGAAAATAGAGGGTGGAAAGGCAACAATAGGAGTTTCTTTGCCACTTGATCTTCACAAAATTATAGAATCCAACGCTTGGAGAGAGCTTGAGATGGGTCCTTTTTGTCAACAGCACCTTTATACACAGGCTCACACTATAAAATCACTACTGGTCTGTGCCCTCCTGATGAAAAATAGTAGTCTCACCCTGCTTCCCTGACATTTCCATGTGAATCTGCAGAAGAGGTGTTTCTTTGAACCTTCTTGTCTCAAGGGCTGTGGAAACTCTGTGGACCCCCTTCTAAGGCAGTTCCAGGAAGTCAGATGAGAAGAGCAAAGATAATTTAAAAGTTTTGAAGAGTTAACAGATGACAGTAAAATAATAGGACATTTCTGGAGGAATGTAGAGTTTATATCCTCCAAGGTATGATTGAAACAATAAGGAATGCTTGGGCATTTGTTTCCCAAGGAAAGGAGTGTTAGTTCTTTAGTCTGAGTAATTAAAAATATATATTTGAGAGAACATGGAGGAAAATACTGTCTTGGACAGTATTATGTTAAGAAATTGGAATAAGACTGGCCTAGCTGATCTAATAGTCTTTTTCTGGTTGCAATGACTGTTTTACTTGGTCCTGGTGCTTTTCAGATATCTTAACAATGGCCAAGTTAATTCACTGTGTGCTGCTAGTGCAGATTAATTTTCCTCAAGATTTTAAATTTTTTTAGTGAAATGTTATGCCTTAAAATTTGAAGCATATGTCTGAGGCAGTGTAATTTCTTTTTAATATTTGACTTTTTTTGCATCACAATGAAACTTATTTTCTGCAGTCTATGTGAACATAGTGTCTTTAAAGCTAATATATCTTGCATATTCTATGTAAGAGCACTTTGGCATCATTGTCTTGACACACATCCCAGTTCCCTTCTCCTGATCTTTTTACTCCTCTTACCGTGGGGATTGTATACTGAGTTATCAATACTGATCTGATTTGTGTCACCAGAACATAGATTGAGGAAGTAAAAACATGCAAATATGCTATTTTTACACCAAAACCATTTGATGGTCAGTGTATCTTATCTGAACCACATTGGTTTTGTAGTTGAAGAATTCCCACTCTTTAACCTGTAGCATGAAATAGTATACAGGAGAACTGAAAAGGTACTGGGTGCTATTTAGTGACCAGAAAAGACAACCTGGAAACATGACTTTTGGATCCTTGTTTTGTTTACCCAGTTTTTAATCTCTTTGGACTTGGTTTATATCTTTAAGTATGTAAACCCAATTGTGCTTACCTACAGAGTTTTTACAACAAATGGTGAATGCTATTATGATAAATTATTTATCTTTATCTTCTGAGAAGTGATAACTCAGCAGCAGGAGAAATATTTGAAATTAGTGTACTTGTCTTGTTTGGTCTTTATTACTGTGTTTTTTTCAGAATTTAATTGCTTGCACCCTTTTCCCAGCCTTGATCCTATCTCTGCTCCTCCTTGTCACTGAAAGGCTTTCTTTCTCTCTTTTGAGCCACTCACTACTTCATGTATTTTCCCTTAAGCCCCTCCTTTTCTGTTTAGCTTATAATTGACTCCGTTTGAAAAGCATTTTGTGCTATTGTGTGTTGACTTAAATTGTATTTTACATAAATGGTAAAAGATAAATAAAGGAAAGGGTGGGAGATGATGCAGTAGTTTGTGGGTTGAGAGATGGAACAAAGGGTTGTTTATTAATTCAAGCTGAAAATAGAAAATAAGACACTTGCTGCACTTCTGTGCATGTCAACAAAACTATAACTTTACTCACAGAGTAAAAGGTATGAATTTTTTGTCAACCTACTGAGATGTGATAAATTAAAGATCTAACCATGTCGTTTGCTGATAAAAATAATCCTAGGCTTCTTTTTAAACACTTTTATGTTGGACAATGGGAGCAAAAGAAAATAATTTGCATTATGAGAAACTCCTGTAAATATAGCTGCGGAATTGCAATGCACAGCTCTAGTGGAACATTGCTCAGAGAGATTTTGTTTAAAACATTTATTGAAGGCATATATTACAGTATATCATTTACTGGCTGGAAGCCATGCAATATGTGTCTTAACAAAAAAAAAATTACCTTGCAATATGAGCTCCTCCAAGGCATAATTATATAATAAAGTTCTTATTGGGAAAACTGGAAGAAGGCCAAGCCTTGTCCAAATATAGTGAATGTCAGAGCCAAATTTATTATCCTTAGCTATTAACAGGAGAAGGCAGGTTTTGTTTACCAAGCCTAATTCTCTCCTAATTACAGCCACTATAAAATAATTACTATCCATGGGATAACAACACAAGGCAGAGTGACTAACAGAAGAAACTGCAGGGGTTAGAAAACAGAGTGCAATTCTGTGTCATTTTGAACAGCTTGTGTACTGCCATGAACAAATTAACGGACTTCATTAAGGAATTATGTTTTAAGAGTGGCTTTGCAGTGAAGCAGTAAAGCAATTAATGCATCTTATTTGGTCCTAGATCTGAGTTCTAGTGTGGTTTTAGACAGCAACCTAATTTCTTTTTCTTTTTCCTTTTTTTTTTTAATGTATCAGGTATAATAGGATGTAACCACATTACTGAATAAGATCAGTAATGAGTATATGGAAAGGACTTTATTTTGGACAAATGATCCATTCTCCACTGAATCAAAATGTTTCACTGAGTAAATTCTCATGAACCTAATCTTAATTGAAAAAAGCCAGAGAGACCAAATTATGCTTTAAAATAATTTGCATATTCAAATATTTATTTCCATTACATTTAGGCTAAAAACTCACAGCACTAAACAAATGTTATATATAATCTCTGTGTTTATATTTGAACAAGGAAGGTAGGTTAATGCAAAATTTTCAATATTTCATTGTTGTTCTCCATAAAAGTCAGAATAGAGTATTTCTCAGCTGAAACAGAATACTTCATGAAATTTGCAATATTTTGATTCTCACTTTGGCTACTCTTTTCCATCTTGTTGTACAACCCCAGAGGTGCACAAAAGTCCTAGGGCTAGGGGTTTTTCACAATTAAAGTGTTTGTGTCAAAATCAGGCTGTACACAACATACTCACAGTGTAAAAGGTTAGAGTTCAAGCTACCTTCTCTCTGTAGCAGACAGTTCACCCTACAGCAGGGCTAACTCCCTGATTTCAGTGACTTAGTGGGAACTGGCAAACTCAACACACTTGGGAGCCTGTTTTAGATACTGGTTTTAATAGGCCTCCAGATGGCCACATGAAAGCAAAAGGATTATTAGAGTAGCCCCCAGCCGTGCCATGATAGATAAAGGTATATTGGAGTTTCCTTTACAACCCCCTTTTTTGAGGGTTTTATAATTCCATTATAAAATTCTCTTAGCACCAGAAGTCAATATAAAGCACTCAGCCCACACAATATGTTTTAGGGTTTTTTTAAAGTATGTATATCATTTAAGCCTCTGTTTATCCTGTATACATTGCAGTGGTTTAGATGACTTTAAAGACTACTTTTGCTCACAATTTAAACAGAAGCTAATTGTGAAAGTAAAATTTAAATATGCATACCCTCAGCTGGGGTGAATCAGCTGACTGTCTTCTGTCTTTTGAGATTTGAGATCAGCCAAGTGACTCGTTTATATCCACCAAGCATCCTCTCCTCATTATTAGTCTGACTCTAAGTACAAGGGCAAGAAGAGTTAAAACCAAAGCTAAAACATGGAGCTAAAATGTTAGTGTTGCTGGACACCCAACGTGAATATCATGACAGCACCCAATAACACCGGGGCAAACAAACACAAATCCTTTGTACACCCATCAGCATATTCTGGAGCTCTCAGAATTCTGTGTTTTGATTCAAATCCTTTCTACTTCACACAGTGGTATTAGAGACAGGGTGCTCTTTAAACTGGGGCAAAGCTGACTTTACTACCTGCATTTGTTTGGGTCTGTTGTTTTGGCCGTGTTTCCCTGCGCTCTAACATCAGTGACATGAAGTTATTGGGAAAGTTTCTTTGCACATTTCAAACAAAACCTCAACATATAATTTCATAAAACAAGTCGACACAAGGTTTCTTTGAAAAACACAAAGGAAAATGCTGCAGTTGGTCACTTATCTTCTTTCTTTATCTAACCATAAAACCAAAATGAGGTTTGCATTTTTTCCTTCTAGTTTGATCAAACAATTTCCCACTGTCTGACAAATTCTGAGCAATTCCCTGAACAGCAAAACAAGGAATGTGGACAGTAAACCTAAGTAAGTATTACAATGACTTCCAGGCATGAAAACGCTGATTCCTTTCCCTGGTTTTAACTCTGTTTTTCTGATATTAAAACAGAAAGTGACTTACTGCACCATGAACGTTATCTCCTCTCCGTGTGTCACATCCTCTCAGGTTACACTTTAAAGTCCTCACTGCAAAGGCCAGTCCTGTGCATCAGCATTGTAGAAAAGCCATTGTAAGATATTGTGTCAATAATTCTACATATTTATGAAGCCAAATTATGAATTGATATGATCTATCATAATGGCTCTGCCATGTCAATGTCTGCATATTAACTGCTTCATTACAGGATGATACTGTGTCAATCACAGTTTTTCAGGAGTCCAGAATCACTGCTAAATTTTAGTCATTTATCTTCAATTGCATTAAAAATGAAAGGCTTGCATGTTTGCAGCCTATTAAGTTATGCTTCTAATTAACACTTATAGAAATCTGGACAATGAGCACAGAAATGTTTAATGTTTTGTATGTTCCTAGTGAGTAAATATCTTCATTCATTTGGAAAACGTTATTAAACTTTAAAAACACTTCAGGAATATTGTAACTGTGCTGCATGATTTGCACATCATTCTATCACAGAAAATTAAAAGCTCTACAGAGAAATACAGCTTAAATATTATAATAAAATACAACACTTACAAATGAAATTATACCTAATTTTCCTTTAGATATGTGTCCCATATCTTCTTAATGGTTTTCTGAAGACCTCTGAGTTGATAAGTAGTGCATTTGAATGGGATACATGTCTTCAAATATTGCAGAAAATTCAAGTGTGAGATGTCACGTACTGTAGCAAATTTGCTACAATACCTAGGCACAAAAGGGTGAGTTAAGGATGGACTGTCAGCACGGAGGTCATTGACCTGGAATGAAAGTAATGTACAGATCTAGAGCACTAATGAGGGAAACAATGACTTCCACAATAATGATGCGCAATGCTGTATAACATCCCATGTATTCTTGTACAGCCTGTAAATGTCACAGGCCTCAACTGGAAATCAGAATTTCCTTGCTTTTGATGGCTTGTCTTCAGATGTTTGGTGTGCTTTGTAGCTGCAGTTATTGCTCTGCTTTATGCATAAACCCTTCTAGGAAGCTGTTGTCGAGTCGATGCAACATCGTGATCATTGGACAGTGAAATACTTGTTGGGTTTTCATACATTTCACAGGCCAAATAATAAAAAAAATCAGGCTTCTAATTCTAGTAGTTACACTAAGTTTATTCTATTTGTGCACTGGAAAGGTTTTCCTATGTGATTCGGAAAGTAGGGTCTTTATCATCTGAGGCAGAGCTCTGTGTGCATGTTTTTGGTTTTGGAGTTATGTCTTTTTCAGGATAATCTTCAGCAATGCACTTCTACCCAATCCCCACTGTTTTAAAATGTGATTATCTTTTGCACAGTTATGGATACATTCGTTTCTGGGCTACTTGAGTTTTTGATTATGGACAGACAAGGGCAATTATTTAAAACATTGCAAACACAAATATATTATTTTTTTCTGATTTTTGTATTCATTTTCCTTACACTGAAGCAGGGTCTGGAAGATTTATACTGAATAAAGCTTGCTTTCACTGTGACGTGTATCTACAGTTGTTGTGCTGTAAGAGATATTTCACAAAGTGTTCCTTTTCCCTGAGAAAACTTCACTTCTGACTATTGCTTATGAATCAGGCTGCACAGACCTTTAATGATAAATCCTTCTCTAGTACCAACATGGTCAGGTACAGTCTTAGGTATCCAGCAAAATTGCTGGAGATTCAAGTTGTCATCAGCAAATGTTTTCCTGGTCTTATTACTATGATTAATTTAAAAATATTTTAAATCATAATCATGCAAAAAAATTGCAAAAGTTTCTAGCTAAAAGCATCAAGTTTACTGTCTCTTGAGAGCTACAACCTAGAAGAAGCAGGCACAATTGTGTCAGAGTACAATTGACAGTCTGTTAAGGGATACTAAAAAACGGGGCTGGAAATAGAAATAGAAACTAACTTCCAGCTTTATCAAGTGTGATGCTTCAAGGTCAGAATGAAATTCAGTGATGGGGCAGCACAAAGATGCTTGCACGGCAGGTGCCCTGGTCAATCTATAAACTCAGAGGCCATCAGTCTCTGCTTGTGCCAGCCTGCATTTTAATCAGAAGGAAAAATAAGTGCCACAGTTAAGCATGCTTAGTGGTTTCCAATCAAGCAGGTCCCAAAACCAGAATAGCAAAAACGCATCAAAAGGGTTTTAAGGCACACTGGACTTATATAAAATCTTGACAATGCAAGTAATCTTAATGGAAAATTAGTTTTAAAAATTACTGATATCTCAGATTAGGCATTCCCTCCTTAATTTTCTTACAGAGCTGGAAGTTGATTATAGTAAGAATACAAATTTGTATGTCCTTTATCATTTTGTCCTATGCTGGTTCTCAGACTAGGGCAATGACTGAAAAGTCAGTATCAATGACAATACACATACACTCTATTTGGGGACTTCCCCTCTCTTTAATTAATTTGTTCAGTACCTTGTGGTATTTTGCCTTGAAAAATCTGATGAGATTTGAGCAGCAATTTTGTTAATTGTGGTCTGGTTGGGGAGATTTGAGGGTGATAGCAATGGGTATCTGAAAGACCCTGAGAAAAACCAAACACTGGGAAAAGAGTAGCTGTAGGAGGAGGCAGAGAACAGAGAGAGAGGTCCAGAAATCAACAGAACTTTGGTGATTTTTTGCTCCTTTTGTTAAACAAAATAAATGCCTTCTCATTTTATGAGAAATGAGGGAAAGGCTAACTCAGCTGAATAGTTTTCTAGTTGTGATCAAATCTGAATTTGAATCCTGAGAAGTACTCGTGTGGCAAGTGAGAATGGGTATCTTCATTCTGCTCCGCAGAGTGAAAAATTAAATCTCCTAGTGCCTGCCTAGCTAACTCTCTTCCCCCTAAAGCACTTTGTCATGTATACTCTTTACAGAAAAGGAAGAGTTTCTCCAGATGTTTCATTCTTTTCCTTCCTTCATATACCTTCAGTCCCACTTACCTTTCTTCTGGCTTTAAGGTATAGGAGTTTTGTGGTACTCAGTATTCCTTACCTGTACTCACAAATATACACAAAATGTGCTGAATAGTGCCTGGGCAATGTCCCCTAACAGGATGGTGTTTCACAGATGACCTTGCATGTGGGATGTTTTAGTTTTCCATGTCATCAGCCTAAGTGTTGTGACATGTCTTCAGTGTATCAGCTCACTGGGTGTGTACTTCACCAATCCTACGTGGGATTTTCAGATGTGCCCAAGCCTAGTCAGAGGTAAAGCAGCTGTTCTTTTACCAGGGCTGAAGGGCATCCAGACAGATATGCTCAAAGCCTCACACTTTGCCTAGACAAAAATTTGAGATAGAAAAAGGGAACATATCCAGATCTTCATCTGTCCTAATCTCCAAGTAGCTGTTTCTCAGCATGATGTTAAAAGCATGATTTCTGAAGCCAGAAGAACGAGGCTTGCTGGATGGTCACTTTCCTCTCAGTTGTGTAGCATGGTCTTCTACTCTGATGCTTTCTCACTGTGAAATATATGTAAAACACACAAGACATGGCTCTGCCTGCTGCATACCACCAATATTATCTGCCAAATTTCACAGAAAGTATTTGGAAGCTTTCTGGCTTCTATGTGATTTTAAAGGTCCATTGTTCAGTGATGCATCTCTTAGTTTTCTGGCATATATGGCAAAACAGATGTTGTACAGTATTATGATAGCACAGAAGTGAAGAAACTCAAGATGTATTAATATATCCTTGTTTTAGAGAGGGGTTTTAAGGGCAGTAATGCTTGTATTTCCTGCCAGTCCAAACTCTCACATAGCAGCAGCTCCTCATTATACTGCTGCCTTTCCTTACACTTCAGGTAGATAATTTACTGTAATGACACAGCAATAGTAAAGCTGTTCCACACCTATAACAACAAATAATATTGCAGCAGTGTGCAAGGGAGGTGTTTTCAAGCATTGTATGGTTATTTTTCCTGTTTTCTCTTTTTTCTCTGTTATATGATATATAACCACAACTTACAAACAGTTCATTAACATACATCACTTTCAATGTGAACATGATTTTGGATGTAACTTTTTTGAAACTGTGTTCCTTGAACATGTGCATTACTGTTTGAAACTGAGATGTATGGATTAAAAGCCTCCAGTAGTACCTTGAAGATAACACTAAAATGCAGATACAGGAGAAGCAGCCAAAATCCCTATGAAAGCTTAGTCATCCTAAGAGGTCTTGCCCAGTGTCCTTCTGAATCTTACACTGTAACACAATATACAACTTGAGGCCAACCCACCAGTGATAATAAATGAGAAATTCTGAGGGCTGCTGAGCACTGTGCAGGTTTTCCCAGAGGACCAGGACACAGTTTGTTAGCACAGGTGTTGCTGTAATTGTGATTCATTGGTGTAAATGCTCCCTGCTCAATGGCCCTTTTCCCTTTCCCTCTTCTCCTGGGGTCGTATTGATCTGATGGGTACTGACCTGCACTACTGGGTAACAAGTAGGCCTACACAGATGGGGGCTCTATTCATATTCTAAAGGTTAAACCACAGCCCTATAAAATATTAAAAGGGATATTTGTTCAAGTGCTCAAGAATTTCATAGCACAAATTGCAAAGACTTTCTGGAGATCACCATCACTAAATTCCACGTGTGCTTTTTGAAAATCTCTCCCTAAACCACTGAAAGCTGATAGTCTGTGTATATACAACTCATCTCTGTTTCATGGAAACCTGCACTATGGTCTTTTTGCAGACCTGTCACGTTTGGTGCATTAGTATTCTGCTAAAAATTTTTCTTTCTACAAAACTGGTCTTTTAAAATTTTTTTTTATCCTCCTGGAGTAGATAGATTTTCTTCAGGAAAATCCAGATGACAAGTCTTAATCTGTTTACTGGAATTGTTTTTTCATCAATTAAATTTTCTCTCTGGAGGCCAGAAAGTTCCATGTTGCCCAAAGATGAAGTTTTTTCAAGGAATTTTCCAATTTCTTTTTTCAGAATAGTTCTTGGTTTTGACTTTCAGCAAGCTTGAAGAAGACTGTTTTCAGAATATGAATGAAACGGTTTCCAGAAAATTACTATTGGGAAATATATATGTACATGCTCAAAAGCTCTCACATGCAAATTCACACATACTCAAGCATAAATATATATATATATATATTTATATATATATATATTTAGGCACTGAAAAATGGGATTTCTTTCCAAGCCAAGTCTAATTCATCCACTCTATTTGGATAGAAAAGGAGCTGCACCAGGGCACTCCATTCTTAAGACATCTCTCCTTTCCTCTGTTGCCCTCATGCTCCACATCTGCTCCAGGAACCTGAAGAACAGCCAGCAAAAGTCAGTACTTGGAGGTGAAAATTGATCACATTCCTTGTAACCTGCAATTAATGTGGCTCATTGTAGCCTCTTCTGCAAAGTTCATGTTAAGGCCTCTTTGCTGGTAATGTTGCATATTAACTGAGTTCTGTGGCTGGAATGGGGATGTTTGGTGTTCTGTCCCACTCCACCCCTTTTAATGATATTACCAAAATTTACATCATGCTTTCCTAAAACTTCTCTTCCTAGACTGACAGTGATTTGTTGTGTTTTTCAGGTTTCAGTCTGAAACAAATACACCGTAAGTCTTATGCCTGCAAGCATGGATTATACTTTGGAAATCTGAGATTTTTTTTTTGTGTGTGTGGTGATAGAAGAATTGTGCATCCAGTATGATAGATATGGTGTGATGTGTGCAGACAGGTCTTGCTTCAGGTGTGCAACACACCTTTACCTGGTCAAAACGTAGCCCTTGGCAATCAACTGCCTCTTAAGAGAATATGATTGTAGACAATGTCCTTTTATGATTATGAACATATTTCTGTGTACTGAAATGACCGATTCATATCCTTATAAAAAACATTAATAATTTCTTATGCTTTAAATCACTGCATTAATCCATATGATTCACTGATAAAGAAAAGCAATTTATTATGAAATACAGAGAAATACCCTGTGAGGATACAATAATTGTGTCCGTTTTCCTGTCCCCAATGCTATGAAATAATAAAATGCTAATAAATGCAAATTATGCATGCTCTTTGATGCATGCTAAAAAGAGGCCATTTTAAAAAACAGAGTTACCTTTAATACCAGTGGTCAATGCATTGTTGTTTTCTGTTTATACCCAGCTTTAACCATAAAGTTCAGTTTCATTGTAAGGGTTTGTACATCTACCTGTCTATGAACTGACAGGCTAAGCAAATATGAGTTCCTGATGGTTTAGAAAAAAATAAACCCTTGAATTCAAAATAAATTCCACGAGGAAATCTTGGAAAGAAAAAACAAACATTGCCCCCAGTAGGACAGTGACCGTGACTTGAAGAAAAGAAAATTGAAATACATGAAAAATCAATGAGGTAATAATTAAATTGTGGAGCCCACAGTACAGTGACCAAAGCTCAGCATGCATTTGTTAATGTATACTGGGAACTGGGGTAATCAGCAGTTAAAGGAGAGCAAGGAATGTCTGTCATCCTGAAGCTAATTTCACTATCGGACTCTTTAAAAACACATACCTCCTACAGCATACAGGGATATTTATAGGAGGTTAAAGATACAAATTAAAGTCCTGGAGACTATACACTCCTGATTACCCAGCATTCTTAAATCAGCCCCTTCTTGGTTCTCCCAGCTGGGCCTCAGCTGCAGCGGAGCTGTCACTGGCGCTGCCCACGGCCCAGGATTGATGAGAGCCATTCTCTGATGAAGCTGTATACATCATTTCTGTCCGAGCTGCACTGGCCAGATGGACCCTGACCATCCATCGCCTGTCAGGGACGCATCTGTTCACACTCCTGCTCCAGGTACTAACAAGTCATTGGCTTTCCAAAAGGACACTATCAGCTGAACAGGGCGGAACATGAAAAAAGCTGGTGGTGTTGTTGTTCTTCTATTTTAATAAGGTTTCTACAGCAGCTTTTTAAAATGTAAAAATGGGATGATTTCCACTAACTCGCAAGTTGAAAAAGTTGCAAAAATCCTTCTATCAATCCTACTATTGTGAATGCTTTTTGAATTCAAAATATAGAGGACCTGGGAAATATTTCTGGTAGATGTTTCGTCAGAGAGATGGGCTGTTGGGCTAAGGATTTATTAGATATGACTACATGGTGATCTATTGTTTCTTTCAAAAAAATAGAAATAGATGCATATTTTCTTGTATATCAGCATTGTCCATGATTATTTTTCATGTGGAATTTCTTTGATATGGATTAAACTTTCTTTGTCACTAAAACGAAGAAGGAGTAAAGGAATAGTTTGCAGTTCATTCTGTGGTGTAGCCCTAACCATCAGTAAAATAAAAACAAGCTCCTGTAGTGATTGTTTTCAGTAATGGACTTTATTCACCAACACACAAATGGCTTTTGCTGGAGATACAAAAAAAAATTAAGAATGTTATTGTAGTGCAGAGGCTCTAAAGAGACTTTCACAATTTGAATGCTTCCATCCCTCCAATGTCTTAGGACTAGTATGTCCATGAATATATAGAATCAGATATTATGGATAACCAAACTGGAAAACCAAAACTATTTTACTGCATGAGAATTTGCTTGGAACTGTTTTGAGGGATGCTCTTTCAGTAAGAATACAAAAGCTGTAGGGCATCAGCTCTCCAAAATAAAAAAGTCAAAAAAAAAAAAAAGGAAAAAAAAATTGTAGCTCCTGAAGAATTAACAAGAATAGGAACAGCTCCATCACTAAAAGCATGTCCTCCTGCCTCCCTGACATGCCCACGTAGCTTAGTGTGGACCTCCTCTTTTCTTGTTGACTGGGGAAAAACTTCCAATACCCATTAGCTATCCAATTTATTTTTTCTCCTATTTCTTGTGCCCAAATATTCTTTAGCTTGCTTTTTTTACTGTATCCAAGAATCTTTTGAAGGAACTACTCAATGTCACATCCATTTGTGGCATAAAGAGTGGGTTAAGAAAAATATCTGAATAGTGCAGAAGAATGGGAAGAATTGTGAAATATGGGTTCTTCTACAGGTAATACTCTAGTTTTGGCTGTATTAATGGTACTCCATCACGAGGAAGTCTATTCTGAAGCCCTCTTTTGAAGTGATAAAAATTTTTGATGACTTCTTAGCAGCTCACATGTGCTGCTCATGAATTTAGCCAGTTATTCACAGAGAAAGAAACCAAAGAACAAAGAAAAACTGAGTGTATTTATTCCCCTTCCATGTATTTAAGAATAAGGGTTTGTATTCAATATTTACACCTTTGTTTCTCTACAGCCATGCTGCACTCTTATATAAACAGGGATTGAAAATGAAACCTTTTCCATTTGAATTGAAAGTTAAAAACACATGATATTGTCTCTAGTTAGTACTCTGTGCTATCCATCTAGAAAACAAGAATACCCCACCATTTATCTCTTGAAGTTTTACACTTTCTATTGATTTTGATCTTAGCGATCAGCAAACTGCCTAATCTGTCTTCAGTATTTTCACTTTATCTTGCTTTGTTTCATTTATCTGGAGATCAGGCTTGATTGGGTATCAGTTACTTTTCACGTTAAAATTTATTCCTCTGTAAGCAAAATTAAAAAAGCAAGAGGATTTTTTAAAAATATGATATAAAGCCTTGTTACTAAAAATAATTCTATTTCAGTGTTATTTCTTATTGTATTTTAAAAGATGTATTTTTACAATGATTTTTTTTGTTCTAAGTTAGGAAGCTAATATACGTGGCAAAGGAAATAGTAGCTGGTGAATTGTCCTTGATAGGTGCTTGTAAGAGGGAGTCTGATTCCACGGTAGTGATAAATTACCCGGTCTCTGTTTCGGAAATAATGCTGGATGGGCTATAATTCCAGCATGGTCAATGTATTAGGCACAGGTCCTGAATGCTTGGTCTACACAGCTTAAAGAAGGGTTAAACAGAGCAAGGACTGTAGATCATAGTGTAAGTTAGACAAAGGCCATCAAAACCAAACCAGGCATAAACCTCCAGCAGCTCCGGAGAATAAAAGGACAATGGTTGGATGCTGGGCTTGCTGTGTGGTGGCGGGAGCTGTGACACGCTGCACTTCTGGGGTTTGTGTTCTGCACTACCCTCGGCCACGGCGAGATCACATTACAGCCCAACAGTGATGGGAAATTCACAGTGCTTGCAAAGCTGGTATTGATATTTAATCAGGCTGCTTTTTGAACAGCAGATACTGTGATATTTTACACAAAATATTTGAGGCCTAGTGGTTTGGTAGGGTTTGTTGTTTTTGTTTTTTTTTGGTTGCATTTCTTGTAGATGTGCTTAAGAAATATTTTAGTTTTGGGTAACAGAATCAATATATAACTTGTTTGGTGATTACTGGCACCATAACATGAACTGCAGTGTTACTGAAACTCTGTAAAATTTCTCCCTCAGAAGAACCTTATGACCTTGTACATTTAGAGCCAGAACATGAGTTCTGCATACATTCTTTTGGGTGCTAAGAAATTGCAGAAGGATCCAAGGCCATCTGAGTGACCTCATGTAGACCTGGGACAAGTGAAGCAACTATTGATGAGGGCTGGAAGGGTGTGGTGGTGGTAGAAATTTAAATGAAATAATTTATTTCAATAGAGTTTTTTTCAGAATTTTCCATTTGTTTTACTCTTTGTCAGATTATTATTTCATGCATTTAGAATAATATTTCAATACTTCAAAACAATTAAACTTTTTCATGCCTATATATTTTATCTTTCCATTGCATTTTATAAAAAAATCAAATTCCTCGGGCTTCAACTTTCTTCTAGGATGGAAATATGCTTTTGTAACTTTCAAAATAACTGAGTAGAATAACTGAATAGTAGTTTGTTTCACAGTAAACAAAACTCCACTAATGCTACAGGAACATGCTATTCTTATTGAAGTTTACACTCAGTGATAAAGCTTTAGTTATTGAGGAGGATAGTCTATACCAAACAAGGAAGATTATTTCTGTTTAGAAGAAAACAGTAAAAAAAGAGGAAAGTTATAATAAACATGCTTGATCAAATTATATTTCATATATGTTAAAATAGAATATAGATGTTTTTATATAGGTTGTATGCAAATAAAATACTAACATATGGTATTTGGTATATAAACATAATATTTCAAAGAGGTGCTTAGGAGAACTGATCAAAAATACATCGACAACAAATAATAGTGGACACTACCTTAATAGAGAGGGCTCTTTGAGAAATTTTATTGGAGGACAAGTATTTTATTGTGCAGGCTGAAATGAGTGACACATGGGAGTTAATGGAAGTGTGCTCACATAGGAAAAAACCAGTGGGTATAATGGCATTGATTTGTAAGACTAAAAGAAGAAACACACTTCTGTTCTTTCATGGCATAAAATAGTTCCTAATAATGTCTGTTATTGACAATGGTATTATATCATATATGTTTCAGTACTGATAGCTTAAACCACACTTTGTGGAACTGACTGCAGGAGAAGGAATTAAGAAGAAGGATTTTCCCACTTATTTCAATTTATCTAATACAATAAAAAAGGAATAAATTTTATAGGCTAAATTCACACTCATGTCCAATAGCCAAGAAATAAAAGCAAAGTCTTGGACATATTTCAAATTCCTGCTTGATTATATGTCCATCAAAGAGAGGCTCCTACACCATGTGTAAGAGCCTATGTGCTGTATTTTAACATCAGAAAGAGAGAATACCATGTGGAGCATGTACCCACCGAGCCACATAGAAGATCCACAGGATACAGAAGGGCACATGTGTGAAAGTAAAAAAGATCAAAACAGGATGTCAAATACCAGATATCTTCATTTTAAAGCCTCTATCAATTAACAACTGTTCATTTTTAGCAGCCACAGCCTTACCATGCGAGTCACAAAGCTTCAGCTTCTGAATTCCCCCATAGACAATGGCTGTTTGAGTAGATTTACCTTAGGTAATGGCAATTTTGCAATATTTTTGGGAATGCTGACATTTCATCCCAGGATTAGACACTGAACTCAAGGTTATGATTTTCTCACAGCGGAAGCTGGGTTAGGTTTGGTCATTATTTTCATGAGACCTTGTCAAGAATAGCCTAGATTGCTGGTTGGTGGCAGTCTTAGTGGGTGGCATTCTACCTTCAGAAGCAGTATAAAAAAACCAACATCACATCAGCAGTTCTGTTGCCTTCTGAATGTAAGAGAATGTTGAGAATTAGAGAAACTGAGATCCTGCTAAAGTAGGCTGTTAAATTGTGTCAAATAATGAGTTTATGTTGCATGTTTTTGGGGCAACTATATAAGTCTGGACTTCCTTAAATGTAAAGTCTAATCTGTAGTTTATGCACCAGGGTCAGTCAGGATTTGACATTCCATTCAAAGGTGAGTACTAAGAGCTATCAAAGTACAGGGTGAGGTATCAGCTGTGTACAGGTCTCAAATCCTAAGGAACACCAGGCTTTTTACCTAGAAACCTACAAGGCTGAAAGATCAGTTGAAAGCAAAAGGTGAAATTAAACAGAGAGTGATTTTCAATTTTTTTTTCACTGATCTGTTTTCTTTCAAGTGCTTTATAAGAACACTGAGCTTGTGTTCCTTGTTTTCCTGTCATGTTGTCTCAAACATAATTCATGAGCACTGAGAGGTGGCTCAAACATCACAGCAGTGTGAGTAAGTTGTTTAAGTTCAGGACATGAGCAGGGACCAGGTTCAGCAGGCACTAAAATTCCCATTCCAAAGAACCCTTCAAATATCTGATAAGGTGTCCAAGGCTGGGGATGTGTACCCGAGGTCTGGAGAGCAGAAGAAGTTTGACTCAGTTCCAGAAAGCTGGCATCTTTTGACAATGTAGTAATCGTATTTTGAGCCAGTGTGTAATGCTGAATTATGATACTGCTACTGTATGTGCCAAAAAAGTAGGGTTTGACCTTACCATCAGACCAGATTTGAATGATTTCAGGATACTTTCCTGGATGAGAGAAGACATCGTGTCTGCCCAGATTTAAGTCCTTGGTGAGCTGGGTTCGTTTTGAGCCATGATAAGGGATTCAGTCCCCCAAGACTGATTGATGCTGCATGAGGCTGATGTGACTGAGTGCAATTCTGCATGAGGAATTTGGGACTCCCGCTCTTCACATCATCAGCCAACAGCTTCTGCCATCAACAGCAACCTCACCTGGACAGAGATGTGGTAGTTACTACATACTCCATTACTTATTAAATCCACTAGTGTCAAACTGGAAGTTAAAGATGACAAAGTGTAATAAATTTTTAAAATTAATTTTTAAATCAAGAAAGTGTCTCAGAAATTTCAAATGGATATTGGATTCCTCACTATCCCAGGTTGCTCTGATGGGAGTGTTGTACAAAGGGAGAACAAATCAAATATGTATACTGTCAGTCAGCAACTAGAGCATCACCTATTTTTACTACAACGGTGAATTCCATTGTTTAGTAGAATTTTTCAGGATTTTAAGCAAAATCACTTCTTTTTTATCAAGATTGTAAAATCAAACATGAAATAAAAGCTGTGACAAATGCAAAATATCGGGAAAACAAATCAAAAGTCTGAAGTATTATAATTAGCAGCTAAACTAAGACCTCTTAAAGCATTTTTTGAATGCAGATAAATCGCACATTTAGGATCTCTTTATACACTTAATACCTGAGAATGAGGGACTGTATCTTGTAACTCAGTGCCAAAAAAAGCACTGAAAGAGTGATAGGATGTAAATATCTTGGTACACGGTCCCATTCTGGTGCTCTAACAGAAAATGCATGAAATCTCCTGAATGTTTTAGAACAAGCAGGAGAGGGATGTAAATACTGCTTCATAGAACACATCTGTTCCTCTTTTTGAAAAGATAAAAGATCTCAGAAACTGCAGAAGGATTGGAGAATTTTTTTTCTTTAACAAACACAAATTTTTATTTGTTTATTATCACTAAAGTTTGTTCTGTTTAGAGAGCACAGGTTTCATCTTGATTTGAGAAGGAAAACATGGAGTGCATCTGATTCCTTTGATCAAGTGCAAACTGTCACAGGACTGAATGGTCATCATTAGAGCCAAACACATTCAAATTAACCAAACACTAATTTTACCAGCAAGGACTATCAATCATCAGAATAACTTGAACATAAGAACATAGAATACTAGAACCAAAGTAAGAATTACTCACACTGCTTATTTACGCTTCTCAGATATGTCATTTGCGAAAAGTTTATATATAAAGTTTGCAGCACTTTGAAATGACCAGAAAGTGTTTAAAATACTTCAGGAAGTAGAGGCACACCAAAAAAATTTCAGAAAGGACACATGAAACATAAATGTAAATGTAATGTTTTATTTACTTGTCTTACCTTTAAAAAATAGATACATATTTAAGAAGATTTATTACTTTTTTTGCTGGTTCTGTAAACTGAAGAAAATGTGATGAGGCTGTTGCTGTGCTGTGGTGGCCCTGCTGGAGCTGGCACTCAGTGGAGTACCTGCATTTCTGTGGTTATGCAGATCGTGTCAGTACCCTTGTGGGAACAGGCACTTGGAGTGGTTTTGGAAGTACATTGATTTTATTACCCCAGGTTTGGGGCAAGTTTATTCTTCATGACGCAGCCCTCTGCCTTTTGGGGAGGAAGATGGGCACCAGAGGTGTCTCTGAGCTTGCAGGAGCTTCACTTTTGCTTTAACGTGTGGGGTCAGTAACTCGTTTACCAGACTAATCCCAGTATTTTTACAATGTTTAAAGATATTTCTACTGGTAATTTTTTACAGTACACTTGAGATTTGGAGTTGTTTTTCATTATAAAGAATCTTAAAAGCAAGTTCTCTGCATATTTTTCTAGTGATCCAAAAAGGGTTTAATGCTATTCAAATCTGTTAATGTTCTAAAAGGAATAGCATTTCCTCCAGTTTTTGTTAGCTTGATGCATTCCAGATATCACGGCTGGAATTTTCCAGATACCATGGCTGGAATGAAATAAAATGTGTTTTAATTTGAAC
>VZRO01003886.1:533915-536415 GCA_013397915.1 Daphoenositta chrysoptera | reverse complement strand
TTCCACTACCATTCACTACCTGGTGCCTTTTCTTCTAAGGGTAAGCAGGGAGAAAGTCTCATGGTGATTGAAGCTTCCTTGGGCCCAGTGTGGATCCTGAGCGTCTCCTACACTACAGGTGGGTCATGGGTGCCAAACACAGGAACTCCTGGAAGGAAATCCAGCAGGATGAGAAAGCAGTTTTCCAAGGTGGGAAGAAAGAAATACTGAAAAGGCTGGAAAGGAGCCTTTGCTCCTGGGTGAAGGGGCTCAGTGATTCTTTAAAAAAAACTCTGCTCACTGCAAAACAAAATGTACCAAATGACTCCAGGGTTGCTCCCAGTCCTTTCTGTTGAATCTGGCCTCCTTTGTATGAAATAGCCCTGATTAATGTGGAGTGTTTGAGAGAAAATGTGGCTGACTCCATGCTCTCTTTGTGATGGCAGTCATTGGAAAAAGACCTGAGTTTAAGGGTTTCTAGTCAATACTTACCATACTGTAAACCAAAGTATATAGGTGAACGTTTATTTTGCAATCTTTTGTTACCTTGGGTTTGAAACAGATGATGAGAATCTTAATCATGTTTACATAATGGTCAGATATGGTGTGAGCTCTTGGGTTCTGAGAGGAGCAGAGATGCAGTTGGTATCAGATGCAGTTGACAGAAGCAGGCAAGGAGGCATGAAAGTTTCTCCTTGTGAACCTACTCCTGAGGCCTCAATTATCCTCTCTGCAAAACAGAATTGAGTCTAAGTAGTGCTAATATTTGTTAAGGCTGTGAAAAGTCGGAAGATATCACATAAAAAACTTTGAAAAGTGAGGCAACTGTTACTAAATCACTTATTAAGTGAATGAGATTTCAGCAATATTGGTATTCGTGCACTGTTGTCTTATTGTGTCATACAGAAAGGGAATGTATGGCTTTGCCTTTATGGCGAGTGCTTTTAAGACTAACTTCCTCTTTTAATAGCCTGGGACTAGCTTTCTGAATTTCCAGTTGTGATTGAATTCTCCAAAGCTATTATTGCTGGAAACAAAAAAAAAATTAGTGTTCTCAGTGACCATATGCTGTGCTGTGCAGTCATGTAAGACACAAAAGAACAGATAGCTATTTCAGAGTGAAAGGAAAAACAAAAATGTTTGAAACTCAGTGGCCTCTTCAATTAATTCAAAGATTATGAACTTTAATCACAAAACCTATTTTTAAGCAGAGACTTCATTTTGTTTGTGGCTTCCTTTTGCTTTTGTTTGCAAGATTTCCTTCTTCTACTTGAAACATTTTCATAGAAGAGGATGTGAATGGTGGTGCTATGGGAGCATATTCCCTGCCTCCTGCTTCCTTGCCATGTTATGGGCAATGTTCCCAGCATGTTAAACTCCACAGAGGCTGGCTGCCTCTGCTGTGCCAGCACACCTGCAGAGACGTGGCCAGAAGAGCGTTTTTCTTGTCTTGTATTTGGGTGTTTATGCCTATACTATGGGTTGTGTCGTCATATCTAAAATGTTTCTGATTCCGTGTGGGAGGGCAGACTTGTACCACTGAGATGCACATTTTAGGCAGAACTCAAACCCCTCATCCAGCTACCTGCACTGTCACTGAGGGCTGTGCCCCTACGTGTTCCTGCATGCAGTCATGCCTGTGCTGAGACTGTGCACTCTGAATAAAGGTAATCTCCCCAGTGCAGCTCATCCAGAATCAGAGCAGTGCCCTCTGCAAAGATCCATCTTCTGGAGTGACTGACAGCTTGCTCCAGCACCACGAACCCCGTCTCTACAATGTGCAGGAGGAGCTAAGCTCAGCAGGGTAAGCAGACACCATCTGACCATCCTTTGCTAGGAAACTAAGCTCAAAAGCCTGGTGGGTGACAGTGAACTCCCTGTCAGGGGCCTCAAAATATGCAAACAGCATCAGTGACCGTATTTTGTATGTCTCCCCAATATACTTTGAGTAGATTTGATGTGGGCAAAGACTACAAAATCCCCTCTCAGTGTGATTCCCTGAATATAATGTCACCTACTTCATGCTATTACAAATACTAAGAAGTGTAGCATCTAAGGCATATGTGTTTATATATATTCAAATGCATTTTATAAAATGGTATCTATGTGCTTATATTAGATATATAGAAATAATTTCTCAATTTATCTCCTCCCTGCGTCTTATATTCTTATAATCTTATTTTAATGTTAAATCAATAGTTTAAGAGGTTAAATAGCATCAATACAATAAAAGCTAATAAGAACAAGTTCAATAGTTACTGCCATGTCTGACTTCAAAATTATCTTTGTCTATATACTAAACAGGTGAATACTTGCATGTTAAAATAGAAATTTTTCTTCCATCTGTTAGCAGCCTGTTAGGATTCTGATTGCTCATCTCCTTTCCCATGTACAGCCAGAATGATAGTACAATTGTTTTAAATTTTGGAATTTTGTAGCTGAACTGAATTTGTGTACAGTACTGGTGAATCGGCAGTTTACCTATGTTCTGTTCTCATGCTATTTCTTAGAAGGGTATATA
>VZRO01003886.1:507837-533864 GCA_013397915.1 Daphoenositta chrysoptera | reverse complement strand
TATATATATATATATAAAGGATATTAAAAGCTATAGCCACAATGTTTATTTTCAGTGGTATCAAACGGGACCAGAACATAAAAGCTTATCCTGGACCTTTATGCTTAAATGTAATTCTAAATAATTGTATCATGATTATTATAACAACAATTTATTTATTCTTAATTTAGTTTCTTGATTATTTGTTTCACTAAAATGATGAACGCTTTAATTAGATAAAAGACCCCTTCAATTTACATCTGATTGGAAATTTATTTGCTAAGCTGAAGTTTTTGTTCCAGGATTGCATAAACACGTTGCTTTGCTACGTGAACAAAATGTCTGGGATCTTCCATACTTATCTCTCTCCAAGTGAGCAATAGCCATTTCCATTCTCATCTGTGAGTGACAGTGAAATTTTTGTGGTCTTACAAACTTTGGAAGCATTTATTTTCAGTAAATCGTGTGGAGCTTATTCAAAGGGTCAAAAAACCCTGTCTCTCACTAGCATGGTGTAGATGCCAGACTATTTCTAACAGTTACTGTCAACGAAGGGGATAAACTCTCAGCTAAAGAAAAGGGATTGCATCAGCTCTCAGAAGAAAAAAATGTTTCATTTCTCCTAGCTCCATAGTCTATGTTCAATCAACGCGCAGTTAATGGAAGCCCTCCAGTGCTAAGCAATAAACAAACACAGTTTGGCAAATAGTCCAAAATCAAATCTAGTGTATAAGGTGGACAATACATAGTTAGTTCCATTACAGAACTCTCCCCTGGGAGCTGGAGCAGCTTCTGAGCCCGTCTCATTACGCACCAGCACCATCTGTAGCCAGCCTGAACCTTATTTGGGAATATATAAAGTACACCGAAAAAATAGAGTAGGAATCAAGAGCCAGAGAATTCTATTTCAAGTTTAAATTTTGCTTGTGAAAGATCATTTGGTTTTAGACTCAGCAAACAGTAGGCCCTCATCACTCACAATGAGCTGCGCATGTAGCAGGGATTACTTCAGATCAGAGAGATTGAAGGTAATTGCTACTTTCCACAGGGAGATATCTAGTACTAGTGTGGTTTGAGAGATACAGTAAAGCACCATAAGCTGAAACACATCATCCTGAAGCAAAGTAGAGCCACCTCTCATTGTTTCTCCTCTGCTTGCTTCATTTCAAAAAAGTGAATAGTAAATTTAAAATAATACATAGGAACAGGATGAAATTCTTTAATATGTGGATTTAAAATGATAAAACAATCCCCACTCTGATGTGCAGATGAATATGTATGATATATGTGTAATATAGATGGTACATATTTTTCCATGAAAACTCAAATGTTTTAAAATAACTGTATATATGTGTCATTATTGTGTAGGGATCATACAGGTGTTAGAATGCAGATATAAGAGCATTAAAGATGAGGGTCCCTTTTGGGGGACATATGAGAGAATAGAATAAAAACCCCAAGTGCTCTCTGCCTCAGAGAACAACAGTTGAACTAAGAGCCCAAATATATCTGCTAGTGACTTCAGCAGAATTACTCCTGGGGGATTCATTTATCCTGGGATGCTCAGAGATTGCTGACAGCTGACAGCTGCATTAGCTCCCCTTCTCCATTCAGTGCTTGTATGCCATAAGAGAGCAACATCTTAATGTGGCATAAAGAGTTTCTTCATGTGAGTTTGTTGTAGTAAATTATGTGGCCGATTCCAAACAAACTCTTCATTATTGCATTTTAGGAATATTCTGCATAGCATACACGACTAATTTAGTGAGCTTTATAACAAACCTCTTTAAGAGTATTTTCATATACCTCTTTTTGTAAAACCTACAGACTTAGAAGCCCTGGCTCTTATTCTTTGCTGGTCAGGACAGAACTTTAAGCTATGTGTGCATCCTTGATGGCATTAGATAGGTTTCTGTGCTTCAAAGGGTATTGTAAAACAAGGATCCTTCACTGCCACTGCAAGGTCATGCTTGCTTTTGTCACCGTTGAATGATGTCCAGCAGGCTTGCCACTAGTCAACATCAAGACTGGTGGTGCAGACAAAGCTGTGAAGGATACCAATGCATTCCACCCAAATTCAAGGAGTTTCAAGTACAGGGGCATCGGGCCTTTGCAGTTTTAACAATTCCTTACCTACCTCCTCTTTATGTATCATTTCAGAAATTACATCAACACTTACACTCTACTCCTTTCTCAACAACGTTAGGTTCAGCTCCAGCATAGGTAGATATTTATAGAATAAATGTAAAGTAATTGACCTTTTTTGTGAGGGGTATATCTAAAAAAAACCCAAAACCAGCATTCACAGGATTGTTTTTGCCATATTCCTAGGTTGTCTTCACTTCTTTTCATTTTTGACCTTGGTAGTCCAAAATGGGTAATATCAGTGAAATTGAATGGAGACACAATAAATTCTGGTAATACTGAATCCTCTCTATGATCATGTGTGAGTGCCAGAAACTGAACATCTATTTCGTCATCTTGCTCATATTCTTTAGTACCTTTATGGCATTTCTCATTAAATGGATTGATTATAATCAGTAGATGCATATTCATTTTCTTAATCCCTTTGTGAAATAAAGGATTTTATTTTCCTGAAAGAAATTATAATAGCCAAAAAAAATAGAAAGACATTAGAGGCAGTTTAGAATTTACCAAGATCTTTGCACCTGGAGTATGTACATTTTTTGCTATTAGAAGACTGCTATTTAAGATACTCTTGCTTTTAATGAACTAGTTATAAAACTGTGACTGATTATCAGATTGTTCTGTCTGTGAAAATTGCAAGTTCTTGATTAATAAATGAAATTTTTCTGAAAAGAATTAGCATTAAATGTTTCATGAACAAGCCCATTTAATTTATAGTGCCACCTATATAACTCCAAAGAAAAGGAAAGATAATATAGCATATGCATGGTAACGTAGATTTAAACACCTAGAGCAACAGTTGTTAATCTGAAAAAAAAAATCCTGATATTTTGAGGGAAGTTCTTCCACATTTGTACACCTTACTCCACTGTTAGTTAAAATTATGAAGCCAGGAGTAAAACTGGTGTCATAAAAATTAGTATTGATCACAAAGTTGTCAATGGTATAACTGTGCATAGTTAAGTTTTATCACCTGAACATATTTAAACAAAATATGGTTTAGTAGAACCAGATACACAGTCATATATATCCAGAAACAAATTCATACCTACAGCACGAGGAACTGTATTTTGGTAGAGGAGTGAGTGGAAGGTATTTAAAGGTCATAGTGGACAAGCAATTAAACATGAGATCCCAACAGATACTGTGGCAATGGGGCCTAGCCTAATCTTTGGATATTATAAATGAGAACAGTATGTCAGAATTCTGTATCTACCTTTGCTGTTTATTTTTTTAAAAGATGTTGAAAATTGGAAAAGATTCAAGAAGGACCACGGAAATTATTTGGGAGATGGAGAAAATGTCTTACATAGCAAGACTTTGAGGTTATCAAAAGAAGAATCTGTGTTGAAAGTGTATACATACTTTACAAAGTGAGAGATGCCAAGTGCCAAAGGATTCACCAGTCTGTCAGAGGAAGACATCTCAAGAACTGGTGTTCAGAAGAAGCAGCTAGATAAATTCAGACTAGAAATGAGGCATTCAATTTTAATGCTGACAATAATTACTCAATAATTAATTACTGCAACTGACTCCAAAGTGAAATGGTTGGTCCTCGCTCTCCAGATGCCTTACAAAGGTCTGGATGCCTTTCTGTTGCCCACCACTGTATAGAGGACTGTCCTGCCATAGCAGGTGAAATTAGAGAAACTTGTGTTGGACAGAACGTCAGTGATCTCTTCTGGTACAGCAAATGTCAAACTTGTGAGGATATGCAAAGAACTGATGGTGAATGTGGAGTTGGGGCAGACACCTTTCCCTAAAAATGTGTATTAGTCAGCTGCCCCGTCCATCTCACAGCAATCTCAGCTAGTTGCCTCTGAGCAGCAATAGCCCATGAAAGGCAGGTAGGTGATCTGAAAACAAGAAGAATCCACTGTGCAAAATGTTCTTATAAATTGCAAATAATAGAAGTATTGGCTTTAGTAGCAGTGTTCCTTTTTAATAAGACAGCGCAGATGGATCCTGGTCAAAAGGTTTAGGACTGACTCCTCGAGGAATTCCGAGTTGCCTGGTTTTGCCTTTGCCTGGTAGGATGCAGTTTCAAAGGGGGTATGCTAAACAAGAGCCATCTGGAAAACTAATTCAGGCTTCTTTCATGTTTTGGTATTATCTATGATAAAATAGATCATTTTTGCATAACTCCTTTTAGTATTTGCAGATTTAGTATAATGCAGATCAGAATTAAAGGAATTTTCTTATTAAATGAGTGATATTACAGGAATCCATAGAAGAAATGAATGGATGGCTTTGTGGTACAGACATTCTGAAAAGAAACAGAGAAAACGTTCCAAAACAGTAATATTTGTGTTTGTAACTTAAGTTCTGATTTTTTACATCTTTTAAAAGAAGTTTAGTTGTAAAATGTAAACTTATTAAGTGAGTTAATAAGTAAATAATGAGTTGCTTTTTTTGGTGTAGTCACCATTAATAAAGAGCATATTAGTTTAAGCTATGGTGACTACTTCAAGAAATCTGTTCTTCATTCCGGATAGTCCAAAAACTGTGGTCAAATGTTTCATTTGCCCAAAATACCCCAGGGGACTTCCTTGGAAATCATTGAGTATTGAAATTTTGTAAGCAATGGTTTTAGCTGATTAGGAAAGTGTTTAATATGTTTTTCAGTGCCAACATGTTTTTTGTCTAACAAACAGGTTTCTTAGGGGATGAATCTGTTATGTATTCCAGACTCCTTTTTATCCTCGATGAGTGCTGCTGATGCTTTTACAACACTCCATATATATAACTAAGATTGTCTCCAGAGCCAGGCTTTCAAAAACCTAGTTTTCAATTTGGCCCTGCTAAATCTTTCTTCTGTAAGAGCTACCTTGTTTTTCCAGACTTCGAATTTTCTGAACTATGAAATATATAAAGCATACGGTTGTGATCTCAACTGTTTTCATCATAGGAAGACCTCATCCTCCTTTACAATAAAAAAATAAACTCAGGAGTAGCTGAGTTATTGAACACATTTGGAACTTAATTAATGATCAATGTCTAAAATGACTGCAATCGAGTACTTACCCTCATCAAACCACTGTCCCTCTCCATCACGCACTTCACTGACCCTGCAGTTTGGCCTTCTCTATTTATCTGCTCTGTCTGGACAGGGCCTTAGAACTTGAAGAGCTATGTTAAAGCTGAGGAGCTGCTGTAATCCTTGTTATATGAATAAGTCTCTGAGGAGAAACAAATATACCCCACTTAAGTAGTAGCTATGCAGACAAATCTAAAAGGGACGGAACTGTGTGAATGTGTAAGGTTCAAAATTAGTGTGGGTTTTTTTCTAGAGATAGAGGATGAAATACTTCCAAGAAAATGCTGAAGTCTTGCTGGTATGTCAGCAGCTTTCCCCTGCTTCAAGCTAAAGAAGCTGCTATTGAGGGAGTTTGTGCTACTAAAAGAAAGTTAGTTAATGAATAATTAATGTGTTACAGTGCATTTCCAGTATATTATGAACCATTAACAAATTAAAAGAAAGTGGTCAATTTAAAGTAGGGCTTATGACGCATTTACTTTTCTGTTATTTGCTTGTTTGCTTTCTGCTGTAGAATGTGTTGATTCATAGTTCTGATCACCAGCTTAATCTCCACTGGCCTATTCTGTGACACGTCGCCGTGTATGTGAGTGTCCATATGTTCAAAAGCACTTAAACACATTCCCATTTTCTCACTGTTGGATAGGTAAACAATGTTTGGGTATATATAATCGTGTCATTTGTTTCTTTCAGGAAAACAATACTTTTAGTATTGATCAATGGTAAGTGCACGACTGTTCAGTCTTCAAAACCTTGCCTGGTATGTTATGTTTGTCCTAATCTAGTACAGGGGGAAAAAAATTAGTAAGAGTCTATTTTCCACGTTTCTTTTTTTCTGCTTGCTATCGTTTAAAAAGCAGCTTTGAACCTTGTTCATGGCTTCCCCAGATTTTGCTGTTAGCTGCCAAGTCCCTGTCAGATTGAAATTGAAACGGCAGAAAAAAGATTTTCAACATACTTTTTCTGCAATTTTTTTCTGTCTTTCACCTCTAATGAAATGACCTTTAACTGCCCCCTCATCCTACACTAAGCAATGCTGAGTTTTATACCCTAAATTTCAACTACTTTAATAAATTAGCTACAAAATAGATATTTAGAAATGAAAACAAAAGTAATTTAAAAGGTGTATATGAAGCTTTGCATTTGTTGCATTTAGATGCATTGCTGAACTTTTTACTTCAAAGGGAAAAACCTCTCCAGTTGAGAGACCTTGCCTCTTACTCAGTGCTCATCCAAATATACATATTTTATTATCACCGATCAGTGTAAAGCTAGCCTCATTTAGATTTTACTGTATTTATATATAAATAGTTATCAGTTCATGCTTTAAATCTGAAGTCATTTGCTGTGAAATAATTGCCTTGTTATTGAAAAAATGAATTGACTTAGCTACTTCAGTGTTAGGCTCTTACATCCTAATGGAGTATATATACAAATAGGCTATTGGAATACACAGTATGAGAAAGTCAGACTTACCAGCTCATTCTATTTTTATACCTTATACGACGTTCAGCACTTTACTCTTGATGAAATGTGCTTCAGTCCCTTGTTGCACTACCTAATGTGCTAGTATTTCTTGCTACATTACATTTTCCTCTATATGGTCTTTAATGGAAAAGATGCTCAGCAGCATAAATATATCTAAAGCTAACAGTAAAAAAATACTTAAATAAATAACAGATGCACAAGGGAACCATGGGATAAATATACAGGAGGCACAGAGTCGTAATCACATGTCTGAACTGCTAGACCCATTATCACCATGTAGCAAAATACACACTAGTAATTATGTAGGTATCCCACATGCCCATGTGAACTGGGTCAAACTATCTCCAGCATTGCAAATATTTATAAAGAAACTATTGTTTTTGAGAGAGAATATCTGATAAATTGTGGTAGACCTGTAAGGTGCATATATGTGAGAACCTACACACACATAACACACATGATTATATGTGATTGTGAAGCTTGTCAAAGAAAAGATTTAATTCAACTGGTTATAGCCACCACACATAGCACAATTAGCCAAGGTAATTTTGCTCCATCAGTGCACCACAACCCTGATTCTTCAGACCACTGGTATTACAATCTGGGACATCAAGAAAAAACGTTGACAAACTTAATGGTATTGTTTTTCATGTCAATAAAGTCTAAAAGTGTACAGGCTGTGATAGCAATANGACAAACTTAATGGTATTGTTTTTTGTGTCAGTAAAGTCCAGTACAGTAAGCAAAGTAAAGTGTACAGGATGTGATAGCCACCTTTTATTTTCCTGTTCTACTTGTACACCAAGTCAGGGCCTTTATCTCACTTTAGATATGAAGAACAAAATATCGCATAAGCCTGCTAAATTCTCTTCCTCAGTATTTTCCCTAGATAGTGTTAAATTAAATAATTTTTTTTAAAAAAAGCAGAATATGTGCAACAATGGTGCACATTTATGGAAAAACTAAATGTAAATCTCATTTATAGCTTAGTTTTGATATGCCTCTTCACTGATAAATCAATCACTAAGCCTCTACTATTTTGTTTGCTGTTACATTTTAAAGGTTGTCCTGGTTCTCTGGATATTGGTTTCTATCATTTTAGTTTTTTAACTTGTTTTACTTTTTGCGTTATGAAATATCTTGGTATTAAGCTCCAAAAAGCAGTAATGAAAATCCAAATATTTTTTTGATACACTAAATGGCTCCTTGGATTGCCAAATGCTACTTATTTGGCAGAAGTCAGGCCATGAAGATGTGCTGATTTTGGCTGGGGTAGAGTTAATTTTCTTCACAATGGCTGGTAGGGGGCTGTGTTTGGATTTGTGCTGAACACAGGGCTGACAATAGAGAGATGTTTTGTTATTGCTGAGCAGGGCTTGCACAGGGCCAAGGCCCTTTCTGCTCCTTGTAGGGCCAGGCTGGAGAGGGGCTGGGGGTGCCTGGGAGCTGGGAGGGGACACAGCTGGGACAGGTGACCCCCCTGGCCACAGGGACATTCCAGAGCACACGGCAGCAGCTCAGTGTGCAGGGAGGGGGAAGAAGGAGGAAGAGTGTGGATGATTGGAATCGTGGCGCTCATTTTCCCCTGCAAGTCAGCTCTGGGTGTGGGGGAGCCCTGGCTGTCCTGGGGATGGCTGAGCACCAGCCTGCCCGTGGGGACTGGGGGATGAGTGCCCTGCTGGGCTCTGCTCGTGTGCACAGCTTTTCCTTCCCCTGCTGAGCTGCCTCTGCCTCAACCCACAGCTTCTCTCACTTTTACCCTTCTGATTCTCTCCCCCATCCTGCTGGCGAGGGGGTGAACAAGCAGCTCTGTGGGGCTGAGTTGCCCTCTTGGGTTACGTGATGACAGAAGATTTGGGATTGGTTTTACCTTCCAGTGTGTATTTTTATTTGTTTGTTCTGCAGCCAGCACAGTGCTACTAATTGGTTAATTACTACTAATATGTATACAAGACCTTGTAAATTAAGTTTAGAACAACTTTTGATGTTTCAAGACAACAGCAAAAACTGAGACACAGAAGCCACCTTTATCTTTTTCTCCCTACTTTTGAGTATTTGGCCCTTACTGCTGTTTTGCTCCTGGAAAATTCTGAAGGCATGCTCCCAAAAATCGACTAGTATGAAAAATAGGAATATGTGTAAAAATAGAAGTGAAAACGTCTACTTTTCATGGTGTAGGGAAAGTGCATGCAAACATTATGCTACACAATATTCAGAAACAAAAAGCTGGATGATGTTAGTTTACTTTGAGGAGGACCTCTGCACAGTAGGACTGCCCTAAGAGCAGTTTCAGGAAAAATGTAAATGTCTTTTTCATACAGATGCTAAATGACAAACGTTTTGAATTTATTATGCTGGTCTTAATTTCCTTCTGTACCTTGATTAACTACTAAATTTTGCTGTCCTCTTTTGCTGGGGAAATGATAAAGAGGAATATACACACATGGGGTGGGAAGTTGGTCCTCTAGCTGCTGAAGGCTTCCAGGCCTTATAAAAATGGACATCCTGAGTGTTTACAGTGTAGATAAATGTTGGATCTGAGTATAACCTTTGAGCAGTAATTGCTATTTACTTATAAACATAAAAAAGACGTTATTTGGATACAACCAGTAACCCACAGTGTCTTTTTCTAAACAATTGTACAAATTTTGGTCTTTTATATACCTCCAGAGATGTTCTCAGAGGCAGCAGTGCCCATGGCCAGAAGTTGCAGCAGCTAGAAATACTTCTCTTTTTTTCTGTTACTGTTTAGAAATTAGAGGTCTTTAGAGATATTCTTTAATTAACATGTACTAACAAATACTTCTTAAGGAGAAAAAAAATAGGTTGAAATTTTAGTTAGACGAATGTGTATTAGCAAAATCTCTCTCCAGATCCAGCTACAGAGAGCCGAGGTACAGGGAACTGTAGATAGGGCATAAGAAATGGGAATCAGGGTACTGGAGTCCAATTTCTTGCTATGTCATTAACTCACAGTGAGTGCCCTTAGATGTGGAGCACATCACTTCTGCTTCCATGTGTGTATAAATAGTCTTGCTGATAACTGACTATCTGTATGAAGTGTTGTGATGAATACAGCTAATTACAAGTAATAACTAAATAATAGTAATGCTTTTTGAAGAATCACAGTATAATTTAAATATTACTTCTTTAAATCCTCATATGTTAGTATTGACAGGGTTCATAAGGCTAAACAGACATTTGAATAAATGGCTAGACACTTATTATTTACTGTTCTAAGGTATATCATGTCAATGAGTGGCTTAATATTATTCCTAATGTCTACACTCAGATGACTTGTCTATTAAAAGCTATTTGGAACCTATACTTGGTGTCTGTCAGAATATAAAGATATAAAGTAATAATTTTTAGACCAGGAAATCTGAAAAAATTGGCAAACCAATTTCAGCTTGGAAGACAGAAACTTTGCATCTTGAAAACAATTTTTTTAAAAGTGCTTTGTACTAGTCTTTAAACTCTCTATTAGTGTTGTAGAACTTGAGCTCTTCCAAAAGCTGGTCTTCAGATTCACTCCCATAACCACTGGCCTAAACACTCTGCATCCACCCGTGTCCTTCACTGGAGATCTCAGCAGCCTTTGCTGACTTCCCAAATCAGATTGCTGAACTGTCCCACTTTCCAGCTGTCCTCTTTGACTCTTGACTAGATCAAGCTTCTGCAGTTCGAGAGTAGTTCTGCTTTGTGATAACTCTATCAAAAGTGAGGAAGAAATGGCACAAGTGGTGGCATCTTTTGCTTCTCATGTACCCCCCACCATGCTAAGAATCAGTGCACTGGTAGCAAAGGTGAGAATAATATAACCAGTATAAAAATTAGGTAAATGTAGATACCAGCCTGCATGCGTTATTTGCTGTTCTAGTAAAGCATCTCACAAGTTTTCCTGAATACAAATAATTTATTTTTTGTCTAGCAGTGGTAGCACATGGACTTCAGGGCTGATTCCTAAGCTTGAAGGCACAGCTGTGTTTCACATATAACGCTAAAAGATTACGGCACTAAAAAATTTCTCAAAGCAAAGAATGAAATTAAAAAGACTTTTTATGTCTTTAGGTGGGAATTTTCTAGCTGTTCTATGACAGTAGTTCTTCTGTACTAAGATGTCAGTTCATCTGGTAATTGAACTTCTGTTTCTTCAAGCCTGGTTTGCAATTTCCTTTCCTGCTTTTAGACTACTTGTACATTGTTTTCTGCTATGTATGTGGGTACACAGGCTGTGTATGTGGGTACTTCTTACTTTTCTCAGAAATGTCAAAAATTTAACTATCTGAGTTGTGCAACTGTGCGAATACAATCTAGAAAAATGCTTTTCAAGAATGCCTTTAAATATTACATAGAGATCAAGGAAATAACTTCTTTATGTGCTAACCTATTGACAAAAACAAGCAATAATTAGTTTGCTTCCTTCTCTGTTGCTAAGATCTAAACAGGACCTATGGCTGGCTGATCAGATAGGGCTTGGAACTAATGAACATTAATATTTTTTATATTTGAATGAAACCAGGATGATTATTTGCTTGGTTTTTTACTGTGGCATAGCGTTATAGTGGTACTACTTCTCTGCTGATCTCTGAGTAAAAAACGAATTAACAATAAATAGAATGTTACGATTATTTATGTTTACCTTAGTTACATTTTAATTTCGGTTAGGTATTTCAAAAGATATTTAATATGCAATTTCACTGTCTTGGGCTAGCCCCATAAAATACCTTATCTACTAGACAGATGAACTTCCCTTTGGTAGCACCTAATTACAATTACCCAAGGAATACCATTGAGGATATTCAATGTCAAGGTAGTGAATTTGTTTCCTCTATACTTGGAAGTCAGAGAAAACAGGGTCTTCTGCCCCAGTATGATGTGGATGAAGTTCAGATTCATCCTCTGCCAGGAATTCCGATTGTGGAGTTTGAATGATTTTTGATCTTTGATGTGATATTTAGACCTTTTCTGTGAGTCTGTTATGGCCTCCAGTTCATCCTAAGGAATTCTCCTTTGTATCTTTATATAGAGTCTCCAGGACCAAATGGTTTAAAAGAGTATTGTTTTGTTTGTAGCCAAACTGAATGATCTTCCTTGAGGTAATATCCAAAAATACAATTATTTGCCTTCATCAAAGCGATCTTTCTCTAGTCTGTCTTCTTTGGATTACTCTAACAAAATTAAAATAAGTCTGGAATCAATACTTTCTTTCCTGAGTCACCCACCTGTGACCAGGGACTCTCCTATTTAGGGATATGAAGTACCTGGAGTTCTTGTAAGTGAAAAACCACTGCCTCAAAGTGGCCTTTAGGCTGACTCCTCAGACCAGGACAAATCACCTACATTTTCTGCCTTTGCATTAAATTTACTGCTTCCCTGGCTGGCTTTGTGTGGGCTCCATCACCCTACTGACCAAGATCTTAAACTGGAAGAGTAAGTGTAGCTGTTAAAGATGTTCAAAGTAATCTGCATTAACAAGGTAAGTTTTATATCTTATCCACATCTTTTATGGTTACAAAATTGGGAAAAAAATAATGTTCACGAGATCAGCTTTTTTTTTAACTAAAGCCTTCTGCTGTCAGCAGCTCAGGAGTCATTCAGGAACACTGTCAGAACACTGCATCTTGGCACCTCTACTTTAGGCAGAAAGTGCCAGGGCATAGGCATCTGAGAGAAATGTGAAGAGCATACTTTTAAACGTTAAAAATTATCACTTCTAGGAATAGGTAAAATTTAGGGCTAGAGCAGGAAGGATTGCAGCTTTTCTGAATGTATGCCCTTTGGAAACTCAAGCTATTATTTTCTAAAGGTTAAAGCATTTTTGACGTACAACAGTTGCTTCATTCAGCAGCTTGCCCTACAGTGGCAAATTCTGGATGTGGATGATCTGTTTCTGGAAGTTTAAGGTCAAACTGGTCTTTCCAAAGTCTGAAGTGAAGGTGACCATGAATATACCATCCAGCAAGGAAAGCTCTAGCCAAATAGGTTGTGCAAATGGCCAGGCAACCGAGGCACGTTTCCAACTGAATGACTCTTCTCTGTGCCAAGGCAAAATACATGACCTTCTGTAGAAACCCTAACTACAGAGTTCATTGCTTTTTTAAACACTGGGGGCCATCAAAACTGCACTGATGATTTAGTTATTGGCCCTGAAGTAGACAAACAAAGAAAAGAAACCCCAACCCAAAACAACCAAACAAAAAAACTCGAGTTTTCCTACACAAATACCAGTTATACCAGAAAGCACCGCAGAACAAAAATATTGGCCGAATTAAGTAGAGACAAGTAATTCTATGCATGGGTAACTGATGCTTAATCATATGAAAATCTATTTGCATGAATTCCTTGAGAATTTATCTGGAGCAGTGTTCTGAAAATGTTGCTGGTTTATATGAGTGCCAGAAGGAAACAGTATTTCACAAGCAATTATTGGAAAAGCTGAGACACAGTGAATGAACAGAACATTTAATAAAACTTCTTATTGATAGAGATGTTTTTATTCTGATTTTCTGTTCAAATGCTAAAATTAGCTTTTCTTTAAAAATAATATAAAATATTGCTTCATAATAAAATGTCAGCTGTAGTTTTACCTGTACTGTAATATGCTTCCTAATATTCCACAATTTCTGGCCATGCCTGGATATATTGAAGTGCCCTTAGCTTTGCCTCAGGCCCTTAGTACCTCCAGCTGTTATATTATTGGCTGATTTACTGGGAAAATAAAGAGTAGAAATACATAAATGAACATTTTTGTTGCTACCTAATCAGGAGAAAAGAGATTTTTTTCTCTCTCTAAAGCTGCAGAGGCTTCTTTTATAAATGTGAACCATTTACAATCAGCAGCAGTCTTATGAGCTGACAATGTAGTGTAGTCTGATTTTTTTCAGAATTACATTTAAAATACAGTAGTAACATAATTATTAAAATAAATTTATATCTTAAATAACCAAAATTAAATTCCATAACTGCAGTGCAAATTATTTAGGTGAATTAAAATCAGATGTCTCCACATGCTCAGTATTAAATTGCAGCAAATTTGCGCTGAGTCCAGGATGTGTGTTAAAAAAAAAAAAAAGAAAGAAACTCGTGACATCCCTCCATATCAAAATGTTTTGGTAATCATTCTGTTTAAATAGTAACATTTTATTTTTTTAAGCACTTAGATTCTTGATCTGAATCCATATTCATGGAGGTCTGCTGTAATCCACTTTACCACTTAATGTTGCAATTCAAATGTTCAGTAAGAAGCAAAGCCCTCCAGAATAAAGCATGAATATTACCGTGTGGGGGCTGTAAAGAGAAGACTATTAGAATATATCACCAACACACTAGGGGACCATTTAGTGCACTGCTCTAAATACATCATTTAATTACAATGGAGACATTACTTCATGTTTCTACTGATGTAAGTATTATTAGAATTCATGATATTCGCAGGCTACTGTGGGCCATTACATTGGCCATAAGCTATTCCATAAGATTTACTACTAAAGGCCCGCAAGGGTATTTGAGCATTCATGGATTCTGTGGCAGTAGGCTTTTATCTAAGACACATAAGTGAGGGACAACCGAGTTATTATCTCTAAGAAACATAGCTTAATATTTTGGATTCTAAAGGTTAAGGTACCATAAATCCTGAATTACTCTGAGATATCACATAAAAAGACATTTTTATTTTATTTTACTCTACTCTGCCTCTTAAAATATTTTATGATGGCAGTTTCTAGAGTTGTACCATGTTGTTTACATTCAGTCCCTGGATGCATCAAACCCACTGACACAGCATTTCCTTTAAACTGCTCTAATGGAGGCAAAAAACATGCGGGGGATATTCCCCCCATTTTTGCTCTCTCATACACAGTGATCCCAGTGTGATTACTCTGTCACCCTGATTTGATGAAAATCATTGCAGGCTTCCCTATCCCGTGGAGGGCCTTGTTAGGGAACTGGTGGACAGTGTCTGGCAGGTCTTACTGGAGGCAGTAGGACTACTGTGCATGTGGAAAAATAAATACAAATCTCTGGCATTTTGAAGCAGATAGCTTGAATGTTCAGAGATTAAACACTTCTGCTGGAGCTGGTAATGTAAAAAGTGTGACATTTTCTTCTGTAGATGATCTACAGACCTTTAGCAGTGCACGATGTTAGCTGGCTGTTCAAATACTTTTCTTAATTATGACAGTAAATAAGCAGCTTGCATTTAACTCTCATCCTCCAAAATAATTTAGATTTCAGATTTTATCATGAGGAGTCATTATCCAGTTCCTTTATTTTTGCATAAACATAGCTGTACCACACTCAAGCAGATAACAGATGATGCATTATGAAGGAGGATTGGTCAGTCTTTCAGGCAGACCCTTGCCAGGGAGGGCACGTCCCAGAAGAGACTCAGAGCATGGCCCTGCCTCTCTGGGCAAGGAGCTCAGAGTGAGAGGACAGCTCTGTGATTTGCTGTGTCCAACAGCAATCCTTTGGTGTCCACCCAGAGTGTCTGCCCAATTGGTCTGCTTGGTTTCACAACTTGATTTGTTGATTTCGGTGGATAATACTGGGTGAATTGTCCTTGAAGAGTTTCTCTAACACTGGAAGAGGCTCAAGAACGTTTTCTATAACAATTATAACAACCCATTCACAAATTCTCTGAGAGTTTGAGGTGAGTCAAAATTGCTTTAGGAAAGATAGAAAATCAGAGATATCTGCTAGTAAATTCTCCAGGATAAGAACTATTCTTCTCCTTGTCCCACTTTTTGCCGTTCTACATTTTTCTTTTATCTTGGGCCCATTGATTGCTAGAGCTTAAGAAGAAATAATAGAGAAGAGGGAATCCTTTGCAGTTTTGCAGCTATCAGGAGGGCTGACAAGAATTTTTGTTCCACAAAACAAAGAGGCACAGAAAGATTGGTCTTGTGTAGCATGTACTTAAATGAACAATGAGCCTTTAATTAAAATATAAAGTCAAGGCCTTACACTTGTTTTCTGATAGCTTTACTTAGTACAAACTAGTCGTTCCACCTTCGTTTACTCTGTGTGTTTTAATGACTGTCTCAAGGAAATAAAGAGCTCTGTTTTGCCAAAGAATCATTTTAGATGCAGAGAGCTGGTTGTACTTCTTCATAAACAGCTTTGAATCCAAAGCCTTATCTGTGTTTATCTGTGAAACCACAGAATTGACAGAAGCCTGTATTTTTTCTCGGGCTGCTCTAGAACGGACACAGGGTTTGGGAGTGGTGGGCTGCCTGCACCATGCCAGAAGTATGTGAAGTGCCACAGAGCAATTGCTTGGGTTGCCTTTTGTTCCAGCAGTTGAGTCCGCCGAGGGCTGAAATTGATTTTCCTTATGTTAGCATGTGAAGGCTCTGCCCCCTGACCCGCTGCCGGCGAGCGTGCAGGGCACACTGAGGCTGCAGCTTTGCAGGAGCAAGCAGCACTGTGGCTCTTACCACTGGCATATTCTTCTTCCAAAATTGTTCTCTCCCCTGTACTTTTCCTTCCCACCCTATTCTGCACTTCGCAGTGGTGCTGGATTGTCCCATAAATATTTTGTATGCCTGAAACAATATTTTTTTTCTTGCAATAGCATAATATTTTTTAAAAGTAGCAGAAGTGGTTGATCTGTATTCATGAACCAGATAATACTGTTGAGTGCAGTCAAGCACATTGCCAGCAATTGGTAGTATGGGCCATCTACTCTATGCCATTATTTCTGTGCAGCTTAATTCCACATAAAACATTCTGCTCATATGTCACTTTTGCCAGTGGTGATGCAATGATATGTAAAGCAGGGAAAAACGAACAGAGACCACAATTGTAAAAACAACCTCAGTGATGTTCACACTATAACTATCTTCAGAAATTGAAGAAATACATATTTTGTTAGATGAGTCAGTTCTTTTTGTTTCCTTTCCTCAAAAACGTAATTCCTTCCCTCCTCCTCCTCGGTTTTGTTGCTGTAGTTAACTCATCCACTGCCTCTTAGCTTATGTCCTATTGCTGACCAGGAGCCTGGTTGTCACTGCTGGGATTAACCCAGTTGTCCAAAGTCATATTGGCTTGTTGGGGTCTTTGAATGTGAATTTTCATACTCTGTATGAGATTTTTTTTCTTTTAATTTTGAACATCCACGAAACATACATATATATCCAGACTGGAATATTCAAACATACTCATTGCCTTTTACCTGTTAGGAAGAAAAGAGGGAGAATGTGTTAAATCGGGAAGAACAAGCCATGTTTCAGTGCCTGCTCTCAGTAGGTGGCACTCTTTCCTCTGAGTATGTGCCGAGTTAAAACCTCAGAAAGTCTTTTCTCAAGGTTCTCCGTTTAACTCAGAAGCAAGAGTGGGGTCCGGCAGTTTCTGGTTGCTGAAAGCTCAGAGCACTTTTTGCAAGAGATGTGGCATTGCTTTCTTGTATCCTTACAATTTTCCATACTCTTGCAACTACAGTCTCTGTATCTGCTTTTCTCTGTGGTTTGAGAAAGATTTCTTGCTCATAGTATTCCCCACCATCACCCACAAAACAGAATTGACATGACATATGTCTGCTTTGAATGACTGACAAGGTCTTCACCAGAGATGGTTGCATGTCATTAATTAGTGAAGTTATTTTCTCATTCTCTACACACTGTGAAATATTTCTGGTCTTCTGTGAGGTTTACAGATATCCCATCTATGAGGTTTCATTTCTTTTAGCTATTCTTATTTCTTTAACAGTAGGGCAATAAAGAAGTAGTGTTTTCCAGTTTTGGAGGTCTAAATGGACTTGTAACTAATATAAAAGACAAAAGTGTATGTCTATATTCATTGATAATATTTTGCATTCTTTTTTTTTTTTGCTGTGCAGTGTAAAGGGTTGTCATTGGTATTCTTATTCAGAACCATTCACAGGGAGAAAAATTACATTGTAAACCAGATGCAAGGAAAAAGAAAAATGGAGGGGGAGGAAGGGATGGGGGAAAGAATAAAAAAGGGTGCAAGAATATTGTGCCACTTCTTATTGCATCTTAAATAGAAATTAAATACTTTTCAATAAAGAGGGTATTGGGTGGTCTTTACCTCTTGCACAAATGCAGTTCTAAGTGAGAGTAATAGGAGATCCATCCCTCTATGTAACAGAAGATGTAGATATTTTCAGAATTTAGACCTCAGTAATGCAAAAAGCTTTGGACTGTAGTTTGGGAATATTTTACTCCAAGAGGCCTACCTTGCAGTTTGGTTAGATAATCAGAATAGTCATGGGAACTGGATTATTTTTTGATTATTATTGGAAATGCAACAACCTGGCTGTATTTGTGTTTCATTTCCTCCATTAAATTTCCCCATTGGCTAAGCTACCAAAGTAGAAGTGAGATTTAGGAAGTTAAGATTCTCCAGTGGTGAGGAGGAGGCACAAAAGCAGTCAAAAAAAGACTTTACATGGGGTGGGAGGATGAGTAAGACCACATTGAAGGAAATCATCATTCTGAAAGCAGAGACCAGTAATCACTGAGAACCAAGGTGACAGCTTTCCATCTCATTTGGGAGGCACCCTCCCTCTGTGGGACTTCTGGAGAGAAAGCATCTCGGAAATTGGCAAAGCAGGGATCTTCAACGTTTGGAAAAGCAAGGACAGTTTTGGCTGTGTTTTCTCTGTCCTGTGATGACTGCTTGTCTACTTTCCCTTCCTCTCTTTTTTGTTTACAGTGCTTTCACTCTGGGTTCTATCATACATCCATCTGACCTTTTTGCAGTATTCCTTTGTTACTCTCCTCCTGCACTTGAAAGTGTCTCCTTTTCTAAAAGGATCTTATGACTTTTGTCACTATCAGTCTTTTCCCTGCTTTTTTTCCCCCCTGCCATTACTTCCTGTGCTGTCAAAGCAAATCACTGGTGCCCAGTCTCCCTGGCTCATTCCTTTGGTGTTCTCCAAGCCACTTTCTTAGAAGTAGCAGTGTTATGTACCTGCCTGAATAGGTGATTTAAGTAAGTTTTTCCTCAAGTAGTCTCTAAAAGGTTGGTATGGAATGGAATATACTTGGAATAGGTCACCTGTTCTGAATATCTGTATTAAATAGGTGGTGAGAGCAAAGGACCCCTAGACTCTGCTGTCGTTGTTGGGAAAGAGAAGTTGAGCCACAGCATACACCCACCTTTTGTTTGAGAGCCAGGTGAGATTAACCTGGTGGTACAGAGGCAATTCTCTGATGTCATGCTGGGAAGAGAAAGTAGAATGGCTTAAGGGCCTTGATAGATGTCTGTATTTTCTGAGTTTCTTTCCCATCACATGTGGCTAATTTCCTTTCTCCTTAACTGGAGTCTAAGATACTCCTAAACTTAGGTGTGGCCTCTTACCAGCCATGGTGTCTTCTGTTTAGACAGGCATGTAAAATCTGCAAATCTGAAAATGTAAAAGGACTAGCTGGCACAAGTAGGACTAGGCTTTTTGTAGTACCTCTGTGTTCATAAAATCATGATGAAAAAGATGTACAGAGTTCTCCTAGTATTACAACAACTTTATTTAAGAATGGAATCGTAGCTTTAAGGAAAACAGAGTATTGACCTTGTATCTGTGGTGGGGGAAAGTGCAACTCATCAGGATGCAGGTTTTGCTCCTCCCTCCCTCCCTCCTTTCTCTCTCTCTCTCTCTCACTTTCTCCCTCCGTCCCTCCCTCCCTCCCTCCCTCTCATTTTGATTTTCTTTTAATTCTTCTCTCTTTAGGTGATTAGTATCACATAACCATAAATACTGCAGCATCTGTCTCTGGAGTCAGATTATTATATTTAGTATGTGAAAAAGAACATAGAAAATTCTACTTCACTTTACAGTCAATAATTTTAGCAATATAAAAGATGTCCAAGAAATTAATTTTTTTTTTAACTTCTGTAATAATTTTTCATATTTTTTCGGTATTCATCACATATAAAAGAGCCAACAAACTGTGTAAGCAAGAATGGGAAATCCCTGTGAGAGCTCAGCTTTACAGATGATCCACACTACTGCAGGTAGTCGTACCCTTTACATTTGTAGGCAATTCAAAATGGGTACCAACATGCAGAATAATTATATAGAACAAAAGTGGTACAGCATGAAAAAAATGCCATGCAGGATAAACCACATCTTAAGGCAAAAGGAAAAAGCACAAGTTTTATGCACCACTCCAGTCTTACCTTGGCCATGAATAGTGTTTTTGCATGGAGTGATTTTTTAATATATAATAAACATAAGTAATAGAGTTTAATATAAATAAAAATCCTTAGACAGTGTAAGATGACATAAATCCATTAATTGCTAGGTAAGTATACCAATTTAAATCAGCTGAGAATTATCACCAAATGAAAAAGAAAGTTCACAGTTCAAATAGTAAATTAAATTTTGTTAACCATAATATTTTGGTAGAATTATGCACCTGATAAAACTAGCATTCTTCTATTTTTATTTATTTTCTTTTTCATCTCCTTGATGCATCCAGTCCTATTTCAAATTTCTGATTCTTGATGAAGAAAAAGTATAAACCACATGATATGTGTTCTATTCCCCATGGAGCATAGATCTGGTCTTTGGGGGACAGATGAGACTGTACTTTCAAATCGAGCACCAAGCAAAATGTCCCCAGATTTTCTGGTGCATCCTGTTATTTAGAACAGTTGTCTCTTTTCCTACTGCAAGAGCCCAGCTTATGAGCCTGCCCTCAGTAAATTAAAGGAAAAAAAATCACTTTCTTCAGATGTCATTCCTCTGTATGCACTCATTTCTCCAAGGCTTAAGATCTAAAATTCCTGTAACAATTTGGCCTGGAAAGATGAATAGCTTTTAAAACATTGTGTTGATTGTATTAATTGGGAAGGGAGTAATGGGTTTAGAATAACTGGAACGGTTTTTAAACAGCTCGATTACAAGGATTATCACATACACATTGAGATAGACAAATCTAGGGAAATTAGAATAATTTCTGCCTTTCCTGAGCATGCATTTAAAGTAGAGAAATGTAGAACTAAAAGCAAATAGCACAACCTGTTTTAATCAAAGTAGTCTAGCAAGAAACAATCAATTAAAGAACAGTCTGATTCTCTGTGACATCAATGTATGAAAATCTGTTAGACGCCAGATTGTGTCTCAAGACACATATGATGAACTGAACAAAATGACCTGCTAATAGCTTTTACGGGTAATAAATGCATCATGTTATTGGTAATTCTGCAGATGGTAAATCAAGCTAATATCCAGGCTGAAACAAGCTACTTGTTAAATATACTTCAAAAATGTTCCTCCTTGTTATTCCATAATTGTGTCACACAGAAAAATAAGATGATTGCTACTTGCTTTTAAGCATTTTAAATTAAGATGTGTTTCAACATGCAGACATTTTAATTTTCAAATTCTTTAGAGAGAACATTTTCCTAACTGATCTGAGCTTTTGAAGCACAGCATTTGTGTTTAGATTAGCAGCTCTATATAAATTGTTTTATAGAAATGTTCTCAGTTTTACTGTTCATGATGTATTTTGAAAGAGATTTCACAATGTCTAATGTTAATCTGAAGCTGCTATTCAGAATGCAAGACTTTCAATTGTACAGATGTAAACCATTTCCAAATGGGGATTTTTTGATTTCTAGATTCCAAGATGCTGTAAAAATGGAGTAATTGATCTGTAGAAAACAAGATGTCAGATGTATAGACGTCAGTTCTAATTTTGAAATATATATGAAATTATTTAGTTTGTATACCTAAAAAAGATTAATTATGTAAAGAATGGGATGAATTTATGTACCACATTCCGTATCTATCCAAGGCAGAAAAATTAGTGAATAATTTGCTTAACAAATATTTGTATAAGATGGATAACCTCCAAAATCTCAGTCAAAAATGGCAAGTGAAAGAAAACAAGCAAACCTAAATAAACTTATTCCGTTTCTTTATACCAAGGATTTTACAGAGTTGAGTAGTCTGTAATTTTTATATTGTTCCCCAGCAGCTTCTAATAATGAAAAAGTAAATTAATTTTCCAGGTAGCAATTATTTACCGCATAAAAACATCTACCAGCAATAATAAATGATATTTTTTGTGGCTACCCAATTTAGTACTTATCCACAAAATGCTCAATTGTTATAACATCTGTTAAAAAGTGTTTTTGGCTGGCTAATTCATCAGGAAACTAGAAGATGATTGGAAAACCTTAATAAAATTTGAAGGCATCGCTGTAACATGTTAGGTGCTGCAAAACCATTCGGGAAACCAAGATTCACAGGAAGCAGAAAGAAACTGCGATGAGGGAACAAAATCAGAAATATTTGTATCGGGGAATCTTTTGAACACACTGTTTTTCCCAGATTCTTGTGAAAGCATGGTGGCCTTGACCCTACCTTAGTGCTTTAGTTCTTCCTCTACATTCCTGCCTCAGATCTAGACACATAAATAACATCTTTTGCTACTAGCCACTTACTATATTTGTTCTAGCTAGTCCCCTCACTACCCCATACTTGAACTAATATGTGTAGCTAGAGTTTATAATGGCTCTTCTCAGCAATTTAGTGTTACCATCAAACCCATAGAACTCTTGATAAATGCTCAATATTAACAGCATCAAGGATTTTTTTAGATTTTAGAATTATTTTGCTCAGCACATTCATGATCCGTTGTGATAATTTTCAGTGAATACAGAATTCAAGCTACCAGTGAAGAACCTGGTGGAAAGAGATTGTTAAAACTCTTTGGGCTATTAGGATACTCAACACCCTTTTCCCAGTATGGGAGAAGGATTTTAGCTTGAAGGGAAGGAGAGACAACAATGGGATGTTCTGGCAGTGCCACTGCAAATGTAGTTTCCGGGAAAACCCCCCAAAAAATACTGGTAGCCAATATAGTCTGAATCCTAAATCGTGAGGGCCATGCTCAGACACCTTTGCTCACATTGACTGAAGTGTCTCTTAAGTTCACTCAAAGGTGGCAGAAGGTTTCCAAAACATACAGAAAGAAGTATTCATTTTGGAAATGATTGTAGCTTTGTCCAGTTGTGGAAAAGGCAAAACATTATTTGAATTATCTGATTTTGCTTGAATTGTAATTATATACAACCACATATAAAAGATTGAATGAGATATTAATCAAATTATCAGGACTCAATTTTAGGTCAGTGCTCTCTAATATTTTTATAAATTTTCTGGATTCGGGAGTCAAATGTACATAAAGTAAGTTTGCCTTTAATACTAAACTAGGATGTGCCCTGGTCTTTCTTGAGAGTAGAGAGGCCTTACAGAGAGATTTGGGTAGATAGAGAGCTGAGCAATCACCCACAATACCAAATTTAACTAGAGCAAGTGGACATTTCCCCACCTGGGATGGGGAAATACTGTTTCTACACATAAATATGGGGATGAGGGGCTGGAGAGCTGCCCTGCAGAAAGGGAGACGTGGCTTGGGTTGGTGGCCAGGTGACAGGAGTCAGCAGTGCCCTGGCAGCCAGAAGGGCCAGCTGTGACCTGGGGACATCGGGCCCAGCATCGCCAGCCAGGCAGGGGCTGGGATTGTCCTGCTCTGCCCTGCAGTGGGGCAGCCCCACCCCCAGCACTGTGGGCAGTTCTGGGTGCCACAAAAAGGACATCCCACTATCAGAGCATGTCCAGAGGATGGTGACCAAGATGGTGAAGGGTTTCGAGGACAAGATTTGGGAGGAGCAGCTGAGGTCACTTGTGTGTTGAGCCTGGGAAGGAGAAGGCTCAGGGTGACCTCAGCACAGCCGACAACTCCCTCGAGGGCGGCAGAGGATGGGAGGTGCCGCTCTCCTCTCCTCTCCTGGTGAGCAGGGACAGGACAGGGGAGCAGAGCCAGGTCACTCCAGGGGGAGCTCTCTGGGCATTAGGAAAGGGTCCTTCACTGGAGGGCTGTTGGTGACAGGAACAGGCTCTCCAGGGAAGCTGTCACAGCACCCAGCCTGTCACTCAGAGAGTGCTGGACAATCCCTGAGCTCTGGGGTTTAGGGTTAGGTGGTCCTGTGAGCAGCAGGGAGCTGGACTTGATCCCTATGGGTCCCTTCCAGCCTGAGATATTCTAGGATTCTAAAATAGCTAATTACTTAAAGAAATTTGAACCTCCATAAACAGAAATTACTTCCAGAACACAAATAATTCAGTGTGAGATATTGTCACATATCTGTTCCTCAGTACAGTGTGACTGTGAGAAATCATCTTGTGTTTCTGTATATGCTCTCTTATGACTTATTTTAAAAGGTTTGTATGATGTTTAGGTGAACATATAACATATTATTTACTATATGTACAAGACAAGCCAGCAGAATAGTATTACTGTTGTAAGTCCTTCTAGCCAACTCAACAAAAAGTTGGTTGTGATGCTGAAGCTGACTTTATCTATTTTCTTGGTGAACAGGTAAAAAATGGAGAAATTCCATGAGTACCTCTGTCTCCATCCTTGCCCCTTCATTCACCATCTGCTTGTTTCAAACAGGCCAAAAATTCTCCTTTGTATTTCCAAGGAAACTGTTTTGTATATTAAAATGGGTATTAATTGAATATAAAATTATAATGATAAAGTCAAGAGTTACTGGGCTAATGCTTCCCCTTAGTCATAAAAATTGTATGACAATTTCTACTTGAGATTTTACTTAGTACCAACTTGGAAAGGATTTTGGCTCTCAGCAAAATACTCCTTGTTGATGACTACATCATCATTATCCCTTTGACTCCTGACACAGTGCCCACTCCAAGGTTGTTTTATTATGGTAAGTACTGAAAAAAATCCAGAGCAGGCAGTGTGGTGAAGATAGTGGTTTTCAGCAGAAGTCCTCTCTCTATCATTTTTATTCAGTATATTGTAGTAGTTGCCAGAGGCACTGTGCAAACATACAAATTTACTGGTGCTGCCTCAAACAGTTAAAAAGCTAAAGAGTATTAACAGCTGGCATGGAAAGATCTGCCTTCCTGTTTTGCCTGAAAAAGGTAGAGTAACCTCTGTGAAGCAGTTTCTAACCTGGAGTTAGTTCTGGACTAAGTTCAGACTGGAGAATACCTGTAGTGAGAAAAGACACATGAGAAAGGGGTAGCTGAGACATGACTGGGATGTTGCCTGCAGCAGGATTTGGGTCTGACCTTGTATTTCCCATTTCTGCTCCATTAGCATTGTCATACAGAATTTTTTAGAAGCACCCTTACTTTATAAAATGCTTTTCCTTCCAGCCACCCACCACTTTAGGGAGGGTAGGTGATCCTGGCAGATTGTTTTCCCAAATCATTATCAGTTTTGGTCCTTCAAAAGCAAGAAAAGGAAATATTTTGCTCCTTTCTTTTTTGAAAAACGGAATAATGTTTTTTCTGTAATAATAATTCTCAGATAATTATTTTCATGTGTTTAAAAGCAAGAATCAGTTTTTGGCAAGCCATAGCTTCTACAGCCACAGTGCTGGTTCATATTCTGGATACCATGTAAGTTAATAGCTTAGGAACAACTCAAAGAACTTAACATTAAAGCTTCTGTTTTCTCTCTGTATGATCAGAAGAGGGAAATCAAGTACTGTATATATTGAGAAACGATATTTTTTATACTAAAATTTATTTAAAATTAAGTCTATCATATCAGTTTAAATATTGCTCTAAATTCTAAAATATAATCTCTTGGTAGATATTTAGTGCAAATTGAAAAAGCTTAAATGGCTTAAAAATGGCTTTGAAGCATTATGTAGAAGCAGAGATCATTTATAAATGATGGGACATTAATGGCTTCCTTCTACATTTAGCATAAGACTTTGAAGATGAAATGGAAGTGTCTCACTGCAGAAATTCACAATGTATATGTATCTCTAAAAGTTTATTTAGTTTAAGTATTTATTTTGAGATTCTTTACGCTTGTGTAATAATTTGAAATTCAGAACAGTAAATTTGCGATCTAGGACAAAACCCTTTCTATTTTGTTTTAGCTTTCATTTTATTGTAGACATATTGGCTAAATTACTGCCTTGTTATTTGCTCTCTTTTCTGACGTTGTGTAATCCATCTGGCTTTGAGGAAAAACAATGTCAGTTCATGAATGAAATAGCTTTAAATTTATGAGGAGGAGATATCTTACAGGTATACTATTCCAGCTGAAATCCTGTGGTGTAGGATCTTAAGTGCCTGACTCCCATGCCTGTGTCAAGGAGAGGAGAAACAGCTAAAAATAATGTACAATTGCCTTAGACCTGGAATAAGTCATGATTTTAAATGATTCCATTATGGAGGAGTTATACTATGGGCTATTTTGCTCCTGGCAGAGTTGTATGGAGTAGTTTGTGTTTAATAAGAATGTGGACAGCAGATTAGATAGGTTTAAAAAGAAAATAAATTTATGCATTTTTCTAGATGAACATAGGAAATGTTGTCAGTGTACCTTTTTGTACCAAAAAAAAAAAAAAA